>PVHP010001843.1:89359-99820 GCA_004024765.1 Zapus hudsonius | reverse complement strand
TCTCACAGACCCAGCCTGGCTGCATATCTGAGCCAGATAAGAGCATGCTCATGCCTTTGCTCCTAACTCACCTGTGCCCCCAGGAGGCAGGGGGGATGGCTCAAGGCCCTAAATCCTGTTTACAAGTGCTAATGGGTTTTGCTTCTGCTGCCTGAGTTTTCGTGGCTGTGTTCCTGTTGGTTAAGCCCCCTTTGTGTAGGAGATAGGACAATGCTACCCATCCCTAGATTGTATATAAAGTTGGATGTGAGAATAAAGTGTTGAGATCTGCCCACTGCCGCAGTCTCCCGAGAGTCGCATCTCTTGCCGGCTCACGGCTATTCCAAGCCTCTGCTCACCCAGTTCCCGTGGGTGAACAGGGGGTTGATGCGCGCTGCAACCCCCTAAGTAACCCACGGACCCAGAGCTGGGAGCCATCCTCAGTGGCCCTGCTGGACCAGTCCAGAGGATAGAGGGTTATGAATTGTATAAGAAGTAACCAGTTTGTTCTTTTTTCTTTGTGTGTTGTTGCTGAGGGGGTAATGGCTCTGGATATTCTCCCCCACCATGGCTCTTATATTCTTTCCGCCCCCTCTCCCACTTGTTTTCCTGAGTCATGGTGGATGAGTTTTAAGTTTGCTTTATGTCTCTGGACTTCTGCTTTGGGTTGTGTTGGATATCGTTGGTGTGGGTCTCCATTGACCTTTAATGGGTTATCAGACTTGCTGTGGTGATTGGTCTCCTGTTTGTCTCATAGCTTTCTCTTAGGTTTCATTTGGGACCTGTGTGAAGTCCAGGGGCTTCATCTCCTGGGTGTCAGCCATCATCCCATGTCTTGTTGGTGGAATTGGGTTGTCCTTGGCTCTCTCAATGCCATCTGAAAAATACAGAATCTCCATCAGAGAGTGAGATCTGTATAGGTTAAATGAGACAAACATTGCTATTTTTGGCTAGATTCTAATGGAGTAGCCTAACTATAGCTCTCTGGTAGTGAGGATTTCCCCTTAGAGCCTGGGTTCTTGGTCCCCATAAGGTTTTGCCATGGATCCCAATTCTAGTTAAGGGTTTCTTGTCACTGAGCGGATCTCTTAGCCAATCAGTAAGCTGTTGATTACTCTCCTAGGTTTAGCATCACTATTGCTGGTCTTCCATATAGCAGTGTGTTCAGCATTCTCATGACATCTGTCTGTATTGTATATAGTGGTCTCTGCTTTCTCCAAATATCATTGACCAATTTCCCAGGCAGCTCATGCATCATCACCTTTGAGTGCTACACATGCTACTATATGGGAGCTGGTTACCATTCTGGATCTAGCAGGGTTTCTCAGTGTTGTTTGGTTTTCTTTTTTGATTCTTGAAATATTTCATTGACTTTATTACTTCAGTAGCCCTAATCCAAAATCTCAAAGTTTCATAATCCACAACTTCCTAAGCACTAATGGCCCTTGGAACGGTTAGAATTTGGAATATTGCTGATTTTAGGCTTAAGGAATGCTTGACCTGTGTAACACTTTTCTTTTTAAATTGTCTTGCTGCAAGGTGCTCTCTTGTGAGGTTACTGTAAGACACCACCATTTTTCTTCTTAAATCCATAGGTAAAAGGAAAAATAGGACAGATCTTTAAATTATGGTTTAAAGTTGGACATAGGCCTCACTATGTTCTTTAGAGTCTAGTAAGAGGAACCCTGCATACCCCTGTAACAAAAGTACACATGCCCCTACTCCTCAGTATTGAAAGCCCAGATTAAAAACCGTTGGGTTTTTGGTCAATTATATTTTTACATCTTCTCTTTTATGTTCTATTAAAAGCAGTGGCTTTGGGGCTGGGGATGTGGCTGACTGGAAGAGTGCCTGCCTAGCATTCGTGAAACTCTGGGTGGTATCCTGAGAAGTGAGAGTGGCAGGGAGGAAGGACATTTCTAATCATAGCAAAGGAATGAAATCTTGGAATTGGTGTCATCTCTGTATTTAACAATTATAAAATGCTACAGCCATTGATTGAGAAGTACATCTTCCTTACTCTCTTTGACCTTTGCCAGGAATATGCTGTTTTAGTGGCTGCAGAGCTGACTGGCAGTGTCTGTTCCTAAGCGTCTCCTGGCCTCAGAGCCAGCCTGCTTGCTGCGTGGCTGCCACTAGCGGGTCTGCAGCTATGCTCAGCACCCCGAGCTGGACTTAAGAAGCTTCTTACAAATTTAATTCAGCAGACATTTATCCAGAGCCTTTTAGTGTGAGGCAGTTTGTAGGTGTTTTAGAGGATCCAAAGGCAAGACAAAGCCCCTGCTCATCTGGAGGTATGACTGCCTAGGGTGGGATGAGATGCTGGAAACATAAATACTACAGGGAACTCTGATAAGTGCTTCCGCCAAGATCAAAAGCTAAACATACAAAACTGCTGAGGGGCTCAGGATAGATCTGGCAGTGCTCAGGGATTAGAGGTCAGTTTTATACTGTGCGCTTGAATAATTGAGTTGACTTTAAAGTATTTGCCCTCTCCCCCGTTTGTTTCTTAGTTGCTGTTCTAAAGTGGGAGGCAGTAGTCTGCTCTGTGGAAGTGTTTATCTTTGAAGCAGGTGCTCTAAGAATGTGGCTAGATCTCCTCAAGCAAAGGATGGAGATGGCGCAGAGCCGGTAGCTTGTGCAGGGAATCTATTTCCAGCACTGTTAAAAGTGGGGAGATGAAGAGGGAAGGAGGCACACTGCCCTGTACCATGATGCCGACCGATCCTCTCTCTGCCAGTTCCTTAGATTGTTGCTGCACTCATTGTGGTGCTTCAGTTCTCGTTCTCAGTTCCAGAGCTTCAACAGCTGAGCAAAGACGAGCCGCCACCTCACAGTCACAGCTCGCATGACCTGGCTCTAGGCCCTGTTTCCTGCCATCGCTTTCTGGTGCTTGTCCACTGGTGATACATCCTGGCTTGTCAGGCATGTCCTCTTCCTTCCCCACATACCAGTTGTCATTTTATAATTGCCTCTGGAATGTCCACATGTTCATGTGACATCCTGCTGGCATTTATTTAATGGTCCATGTTCTCGTTCCCCTGTGAGTTACACTTGTGTCACAGTGCTCTCCTTTACTGGGCTATGAGGACTGTGAAGGGCCTGCTCTTTCCTCTCTCTTTAACCAGTGCCTTCATAGAGCAGGTGTGGGTAAACAAGTGTTAAAGCAAGAGTGCTGTGCACAGTACTACTTTTCTCCTGGGCCATTTACTTAGAGACTAGAAAAGGGGACACTGAGCCTAAAGCTAGGTAATCATCAGCAGAGTTCTAAAATGACTGACTGCTAGTGCCTTGCTTAAGCTCCTGTGGCATCAGCTAGAAATTCAAAAACAGCACAGAGGCTTAGAATAAATAAATAATATTGAATAGCCTATATGCCTATGAGAACTATACCATAGTTGACTGTTACGATGGCAACATCTTAGCGAATATGCCACCATTTTTAAAGTGTCTGTGTTTAACCACATAGATCTCAATTGTATAGTTCTATTTAGCTAACCCAAACTGTGAGGCAGAAGAGTTTCCGTAGGATTAGGTATCTGGTGGCATTCAAGTAATCCATGTATTAGTGAGACCTCTGGGAATGAGAGGCCAGAAGAGTTCCAAGAGAAACATGAGAAAAATTAAGCATCTTTCTGTTTTGCTCTCATTTGGGATCAGTAAAGTCATTACCAGACATAATGTGTAAAGCTCTAATGCACCAACAGAGAGATACACTGGACCAGTAAATGCCTGAGTGTAAGGAAATGGTGTTTACAAATGTAATCCATCATCCCTTGGTATCCATGGGGAATTGGTTCCAGGAATCCTTGTAGATACCAGAATTCCAAAGTCTCTTCTGTAAAATGGCATGGAATTTGTATCTAACCTATGAAGTCATCTGTACATTCCATGTAGTGCCTTATATGGTATAAATATTGGTTATCCTGTACTATTTAGGGGTAGTAACAAAGAAGTCTGTGTGTTTTGTACATATGCAACTGTTAAAAAATATTTTAATCTATAGTTGTAGGAATTCATAGATGAACTCATGGATACTGAGGATTGACAAAATATTTTTAGTCAGCTATGCATAGGCATTTTGCATTAAAATTATAGGGACAACATATATTGAATTCTATATAAATTCCATTGAGCGAAATATTTTTAAGTTAAATCCCAGAGATGGTTCACCTGATATCCAGTTATATGCAATTGGTGGAAAGAACTCCTCAATTGGGTAGTTTGATCTTGAAGGCCCCTTACAGGTCTACCCTACCAGTTACTGTTTAAGACTTGGAATACACAATAAGAAGATGTCTGTGTTCATCCTTGAATTTAGTCTATGCCAAGATGGCTTTCCATGGAGCAAAATGTACCTTACAGTATTTACTGCTACAGGGAGAGTATTATTTTATGAAGTGTATTGAATTCTTTGGATAAAATTTGCTGTATAAATGTACAGCTGATCTAGATCTCATAATTCTTCTGATGATTGATTCAGTTCTCAAAAACAAAGAGTGTCTCCTGCCCAGTATCATCCCTGGGCTTTATATAGACAGTGGTTGGGAAAAACATAAAGAGTAGAAGAAAGGACAGAAGATCTGCTACTGCTGCGCACACTAGCAGCTCACTCTGTCCATTTCTCAGATAAGTCAGTGGGTTAGGATTTGCCCTGTATAATAACAAACTATAGTGGAATTTGATTCCTGTTTGGGTTTGTGGGTTATTGCCAATATTTAGTCATAATGTAGAAATAGAAAATGTGCTGGAGATAGACAAATTATTTAACGAATGGCAAACTCACAATTGAGTAAATTTGTTTAGAACTATGACCTATATTTTAATAAACCATATATTAGTCTAACTTTGTGGTCATTAAAATGCTACGCATAGTTCTTACCTCCATAAAGGGTCATAAAAGAAATTAAGGTAAAACTTGTGTTTATAGGTCTGCATTTAAAATAGCATATGACCTACAGCAGCTCTTATTCATTGACTAGATGTCTATTATTTTTTAATAAAACACAAGACAAGGCCAGTATGGTCTTGTCCCCCAGGCTTAGGCCAGGGTTCTAGGCTTTCACATTAACTAAATTTTGCTGTATAATATTTTTGAACTACTAGGAAGAAAATAAAATCTCTGACACAAAAAAATGGATTTTTGTTTCACTGGCTCATGGTCAAAAAATATAGAGTAATATATTTTCTTTCTTTTTTCCTGTTTTTAAACTTTTAAAATAAATAAATTTTTAAAAATTTATTTATTTAGGATTAACCACAATGAACGCTTGGAGTTCCTGGGGGATGCTGTTGTTGAGTTCTTGACCAGGTAAAGTAGACTTATTTATTTATGTACTATTTCTTAGTAATTACATTTTGTAGGTAGCATACTTACTTTCTTTGTCACTGGCCACCCAAGGCAATGTCACGCCATGCATTTTGTCTCTGCTGTATAACTTAAAAGCCACGTGTTTGTGGCTCTTGCCCTGACAGCTACACTTGCCTCAGCTGTAATGAGCAAGATTGCAAGATGAAAGGCTGCTGTCTCTGTCCTGTCAGGCATGTGCTAAAGTTGCTTACTGCCACGGAGATCAGCTGGTCTTGGTCTAGATGCTTCTGAGCTTAGATTCCATTTGAAAAGAAAGGGATGATATTTTAAAATGTCATTTCATCTTCCAGGATTTGCCTTTGATACCTTTTTCACTCTTTATAATCTTGAGGAAAGTAAAGCTCACAAGTAATTTTTAATGTGTCAGTGTGTATGTTCAAAAAACATTTTAGGATTCTTGGTTTGGAGGGGAGGGATTGAAGGTGCATTTGTTTCTCTGTACTCACACAACCATTCTTCCAAAGGGAGGTGACATATAACTTCTCTTGCAACTCTCGGGCTGTGTTTATATAACTCCTTAGGTCAGTTGTTTTGACAAGAAAGTCCTAACAGATGGACCACTCCCTAATACTCTTAAGACTAAATGCTCTCAGCTGTCCTGACGGACAGTGAAGCTGACGAAATGGTTCTTGGCATAGGAGAGGTCGGCTGCACTTGTGTGTGCTCCAGAATGGTTCTCTGTGTGGTGTGCGTGGCCTTCTCCCCTTGGCTGCATTTGCTAATCAGCTCTACACACAGCCAGCCATGCATGTCACTCTCTCCTCTGCCCCGTCCCTGCCTCAGCTTCTCTCCTCCCCCCCCCCCCCCCCCCCCCCCCCCCCCCCCCCCCCCCCCGTGTGTGTGTGTGTGTGTGTGTGTGTGTGTGTGTGTGTGTGTGTGACATCTGGAATCTCTCAGTCACTCCATTTTATTTTGGAGACATTGTCTCTGGAGACAGGAGTCTCTTACTGAAAATAGAGCTTTCTTTTTCATCTAGTCAAGCTAGCCAAGAGACCCTGGGGTTTGTCTTGTCTCCAACACTTACATGTGGGTACTAGGGATCTGATCTCAAGTCTTACCCACGGAGCCATCTGCCCGGCCTGTCTCATGTGAACACTGCCACTACTGCATCCTAGTCAGGCCTTTCCACAATGGCCTCCAGGGGCCATGTAATCCAGTTCAGGGAACAGCATTTGTCTATAGTCATTGTGACATATTGTGTCCGTTTCATCAATCTCACAGAAATTTGCTTGTTTGTTTTACTACTTAGACCCTCGAGATCAGCTCAGTTCATCTAGTATCCTTGTGTGCCACCCCCTATTTCATAGAGCCACTAGTGAAATTTTGTGATGCATATTTATTTTTGTTTCTGTTTTTAGTGTCCATCTGTACTATTTGTTTCCTAGTCTGGAAGAAGGAGGCTTAGCAACCTACCGGACCGCCATTGTTCAGAATCAGCACCTTGCCATGCTTGCCAAGGTATCAAACATCTGAGCATTGCTACTAAGCCTGCACTCTCCTTTTTAGCTCGTGCATAATTTTGCAGTTGAATGAGGAACTCTCAAAGCATATTATGGGCATACTATTTTATCGACCAGAATGTGTAATTTTTTTTTTTTTTTTTTGCTTGTTTGGCCTTAAGGACTCTCAGCCTTATTAAAAAGTTCTTTACCTTTGTGAATTTCACCAGCAGCTAATGAATTCCAGAGTGAAGTAACTTAAAAACAGATGAGAAAAATTTGACAGATGTACATGAACAGGTTAAACATTTGGGGAAAAGGAACATGGGAATAAAGCAAAAAAATGAAATATTTTATATTTTCCCTTTGTGTAACATTTCTGAATTGCATTTGTTATTAATTTATGTTAACAAGCAGAATTATTGCTTTGAACAGAATTCTTCAGTTGATTTACATCCACAAAGGGTAACTTTTTAGATCTTTGAGAATCCTCAAATCACAAATCCCATTAATTAAGATTTAGGATTTAGGCTGTCCTGCCTGCCTCATTGACTTATCTGAGTGACTAACAGAACTTCTTTTATTTATTTATTGTTTGGTGTTTTTGAGGTCTCACTCTAGCCTAGACTGACCTGGATCTTGCTCTTCATTCCAGGCTGGCCTCAAACTCGCATTGATCCTCCTACCTCTGCCTCCCACGTGCTGGGATTAAAGGCGTGTACCACTACACAGGCCTTTCATGCTAGGGTTTTATACACACAGTCTGATTGATGTTTCCATCAGGGCCCTTTCGCTGGCCCTCCAGGGTTCTGACCACCTCCCTGCTCTTAGGAACACGGTGGCTCCTAGATGAGGGGCTTGTTTTCCCATGCCTTAGCTTTCTCATCTTTAAGGTAGGGATGGCAGGTTATGAGAATTAAGATTTTGAGTTTTATAAAGTGGTTGTCAAGATACTTATTCATAGTAATCATACAAAAATATTAGTAAATGTGTACCAGCTGGTTAGTTTTATTGCTGCTGTCACTGTTCTTACACTGAATCCTTACATTTTAACAGCTGAGCCACCTCTCCAGTTCCAAATCCTTGCACTCTTATAGGCCTCTGTGTTTGTGCAATAGGAGAAAGAGCTGTAATTCTTAAGTTCCCAAATATTAAGAGTCTATAGGAAAAGCCATGGTAAGCTTTCCTTTGTTTTTCCGGTCGTGGTTTGTCTTTATTCCCTTTCATTGTGGTAAATGTTAAAAACAAGTAGGTTAATGACTGATTTATTGATTCAATCTTAAAATACTAATTATATTCAAATATGGTTAACTTTAAACTTTAACCTGTGGGTTTTTTGTTTATCTGTTTGGTTGTTGTTGTTGTTGTTTGGAGGGGTTTTCCAGGCGGTGTCTCACTTTAGTCCAGGCTGAACTGGAACTCACTCTGTAGCCTCTGCTGGCCTCAAGCACAGGCTAGCCCTTCTACCTTAGCCTCCTGAATGCTGAGATTAAAAGTGGATTGATTTTGTATGTGTGTTTCAAGTTTTGTCTCTTTATTTGATTCTTTAAATTTTTCTCTAGAACTTTAATATATGAACATATTTCAAATTGTTCATTTCTCAGATCCATCGGGTCATATTCTTATGTACCCCACCCACATTACACTGGTGGCCCTCATTGGGGCTGTTGGCAATTACTGAGGAGTTCTGAATGCACCAGTCAGTCCTATGGGGTGATAGTGCCTCAGAGCACATCTCCCACCATGTGGCTCTTATATTCTCCCCCTTCTGCACTGTTCTCTGAGCTTGGTGAATATGTGGTAAGTCTTTAGTGTTGAGCTCTTTTTGCTTTGATGAATTTTGAGTCAGTAGACAGTGTCTACACCATCTCTCTGGAAGAGGTTCTCAGGCTAGCAGTGAGAGCAGCACTCATATTTAATTCCCTGTTTCCTCTGTAATGTCTCCTGGGCCCTGGTAGATATGCTAGAGATGACTTCTCTCTGGCTAGGCACTCGGCTTTCTTTTCTTGTCATTCTGATGTGTCTTGAGTCTCCCTGATATTCGCTGCCATTTATAAAAAGCAGATTCTCTAGCCAAGAGTGAGAGCAGCGTGGATCAAAGGGGAGCAACATAGACATTTAGAAGACTTGTTGACAAGCATAACCTCTTTTTAGCCAATGAACAGTGGAAACTTCTCTCTAAGGTCTATGGCTTCCCAAACCATACACTTCTGACTTGGTTCTCAGTACCAGGCATGAATTCCATCCTGCTGAGGGCCTCCTGTCCAATCAGAGAGCAGTTGATTGCCCCTATAACATACGTGTCACTGTTGCATCTGTGGGTACATCGTGCCTGACTGGTTGATTTTGCAGTTTGCAACATCCACTATTTGCTCATACTGTTGGTGGCTTCTATCCCTCAGCATCTCTTAGTGCTTTCCAGTACTTTGAAACAGTCAGCAGGGAGCTGGCTTCCATCTCTATTCCAGCATGATCTCTCACTGAATGTCCTGCTACTACAGCTTATGGGCTTCAGCATATGTAGTTCAGGTTGGTAATGAAGCGCTTTGACTATTGTTTTGGGGGCTTCATGAGCCTTCTTGACCAACACCTCAGTGTAGAGGGTAACCAAATTCTGGCACTGGGATTTACCAGCAATAACCTATGGTTTTAGGGTAAAGCTTTCTCCATCCCTAGGAGGGTATTTCTGCTCATTCTCTTTCTCTCTCTCTCTCTCTCTCTCTCTCTCTCTCTCTCTCTCTCTCTCTCTCTTTCTCTCTCTCTCTCTCTCTCTCTCTCTCTCTCTCTCTCAAGTTCTATGCTATGAGAGCTCTTTTAATTAGCTAACATAGAGTAAATTTCTGTGGTACTGACTCATGTCATCATTAGTTTTGTGTATTTCCCCCGTCTCGCTCCCTTATATTTACATATTCTAGATATTAAAACCTCTGTCAGATGTGTAGCTGACAAAGAGTTTCTCTCATCTATAGGTTATCTGTTGACTCTATTGAAGGTTTGCTTAGCTGTACAATAATTAGCTTTTTAGTTTCCTGAGATCCCAGTGATTATTTCTCTAATTCCCTGGGCTACTGGGGTCTTTCTTATTCACAAAGTCTTTTCCTACTCCTGAATCTTGGAATATTTTCTCTACTTTTTCCTCTAGTCATTTCACTGTTTCAGGTCTTTTATTGAGGTCTTTGATCCATTTGGAGTTGATTTTTGTGCAGGCTGAGAGAAGAGGGTCTCAAACCATTCTTCCACATGCGGCTGTCCAGTTTCTCCAGGGCCATTTGTGGAAAATGCTGTCTTTTCTCCATTGTGTGGTTTTGGCCTTTCTGTCAAAGATCAGGTAGCAGCTGTAAGTTACTAGAACTTAGATGTGGGTCTTCTATTCTATCCTATTGATCCATGTATCTGTCTTTGTGCCAGTACTGTGCTGTTTTTAATACTATGGCATTGGAAATATATGTTGTCAAGCAGATTATCAGTCTATCCTCAGTTGTTTTCTTTTTAGTTTATGGTATAATGGAATTATATAATTACTCTTCAGACACTTACAGAGATGACAGTAGGGAGGTGTCGTAGTCAGTCACATGCCGCTGGGATGAATCTCCAAACCAGACACAATTTGGGAGGAAAGTATTTATTGAAATAACAGATCCAGGGGAAGTTTCAGAATGGCAAAAGAAGCTG
>PVHP010001843.1:0-89259 GCA_004024765.1 Zapus hudsonius | reverse complement strand
CAGGGAAGCTCAGAGACCCACCCAAGATTATTTTGGATTATTACACAGGTCAAGTTGCCATAAATTTAAGCATCACAGGAGGTTATTTATCAAGGGTAGAAAAGTGCCCTTGCCTGAAACCAAGTTTACTATGTAACATGTTGGGTGCTGTACAGAACCGTGAGTAATGACAGGGTAGCCAGTGTCAGTGTTCCCCGCAGGGATTTTTCTTTCGTTTTTTTTTCAAGGTAGGGTCTTACTGTAGCTTCAGAGTGACCTGAAACTCATGCTGGGCCTGAACTCACAGTGACCATCCTACCTCTGCCTTCCAACTGCTGGCACCACCATGCCAGCCTCTCTTCAAGGATTTCTGTATAGTCTTCCTCCACCAAGCTTAAGTCTGGGCATCTCCATAGCGTTTGGCTCCAGCAGAAGCTGTAGTGGGCCTACCTTTTAATTTATTAATTTGTTAGAGAGAAAGAGATAGAAAAAAGGAGAATGAGAATGAATGACTATGTATGGGTGCATCAGGGCCTCCTGCCACTGCAGATGAACTCTAGACACATGCGCCACTTTGTGTGTCTGGTTTTACATGGTACTGGGGAGCTGAACCCAGGTCCTCAGACTTTGCAAGCAAGTGCCTTTAAGAGCTGAGCCATCGCTCCAGCCCCAACTTTTTTTTTCTTCTTTTCTAGACCAGTGTGGTAATGTACCATTCAGGAATGGGAAAAACTAAAGAACTACTTGACTTTCTGTGACTCATAGCTGACTGTCCATTCTAAAAGTTCTACTAATGCCTACATGGAAAAAATGGATAAGAGAGTGGAGAATATGGAAAGTTGGAGAATTCTTAATACTCTAGAATAGTTGTTTGTAAGATAAAAATGCAACCTGCAGTCTGCTCTCAAGCAGTACTCCAGAGATAGCAAACAGTTGTATTTTCCCAGTGAAATTGTAAAGCAGATAAAATTTACACATTCTAGTATAGACTTTTGCACTTCGTGATTTTTTTTAAAGATCCTTCCCACTGTTCTATTTGCAGTAGTCAAAGCTCTCATTTGAGTGTGTTTTATACTCCATATTCCTGACAACGCAAAATAGATGTCTTTTTGTATTGTGTCTGTTTCCAATATAAATGAATATGGATGCTTGACACAGAGACCGAGATGTAAAACTTAAGTGTCTTTTATCTGAGGACCGATGAGAATCATACTTTGCTAGGTTGTTCATTAACTTGTGACTTGTTCCATATTACCTTGTGTGATTTTGTTTAGAAATTTTTAAAATTTAATTTTATGGTGATGGAACCAGATTTATTGTGGTTTTATGCAGTATTTTTGTCTTTTATTTTTATGAAATATCCTATGACTTCAATCTCAGGAGTCTCATAAGAACATATTCATCTTATGCCTAGTTCCCCAAAGATTTATATTTAATTGCATATTAGGATAAGAGGTATCTACAGAAATCAAAGTAAAAGAGTCAGGCTTGGTGGTGCAGACCTATATTCCTAGTACTTGGAATCTGAGGCAGAGGATTGAGAGTTTGAAGCCAGCTTAGAGCTATGCATTACACTCCACCCCAAAAAACAAGAAATCAAAGGAAAAGGAAAGACCATAGAATGGACCAAAGATTCCATTTTATATGAAATATATCCATAAGTCTTATATCTAGTGCCAGGCCACAAAGTTTCTAAGGTCAAATCAAAAAAGGAAATACTTTTTGTTACAAAGGATATTCCCAGAGCCCTTAAGGCAGATCCAATCCGTTACTCAGAAAGTGTCACTGAGACATGGTGTAGAAGTCTTATAAAGGATATTCTTGTGCAATACGCAGAAACCCTCAAATATTAACCTAGTGAAAAAAAAGATTTGGGGCTGGAGAGATGGCTTAGTCATTAAGGCACTTGCCTGCACAGCCTAAGGATCCAGGCTCCATTCCCCAGTACCCGCATAAAGCACATGCACAAGGTGGCACATCCCTCTGGAGTTTGCAGTGGCTATAGGCTCTGGCATGCCTATTCTCTCTTTCGGCTCTATCTGCCCCCCTTTTTCTCTCCCCCACCTCAAATAAATAATTATTTTTAAAAAATGATTTAAGGTATTTTGAAATCTTTTAAGGGTCCCCTTTTCTGTACCTCTGAAAATATTTAGTGGTACAGACATCATCCAAACCCCATAACTAGAATCAGTAATAAGACTCTCAGTCCTCTGGGCCATGTTTGTGCCTCTCTAGATATGCTGATTAAAACCAGAGTTCTTGTGGCAGATTTTAGATTTTAGTTCAGTGTTGCCTCATACTTGGACAGGACTTGGATTTAGACAGATCAGATCTCTTCAATTCTAAACTCTAATCAAACTGTTAGAAGTTGGGATAGAGTCTGTTAGTCAGGCCTGAACCCTGAGTAAAAGATTTCTAATGAATGAAAGAGAAAGCCTTCACTAAACTGACATAGGCCATTGGGTATGTAGCATCAATCTTCAGGAGATGCTGAGCAGTATACTTAGGATTTTAGCAAACGGTTTCTTACTTTTTGTCACTTTGAATTTTTTTAGAAACTTGAACTGGATCGATTTATGCTATATGCTCATGGGCCTGACCTGTGTAGAGAATCCGATCTCCGGCATGCAATGGCTAATTGTTTTGAAGCATTGATAGGTAATTTCCCAATAAAATCTGCCTCCTATGTGCGAAAGTTATCTGGAGAGCTTGTGATATTCATTGTGCTGGAAAGACCCTATGTTTTTTAAGTTATTTGTAAGACTCTCTGATTTCAAAATCTTGAAGACACAGTTCTTAAAAGTTCAGGGCTGAAATGTGTATAATTATTGTGTAGACCCGCGAAACAAGAGTGATGTAGACAGTCTTCACTTGGGCTTCTTTCTGTCACAGCCAGCATACAGTTAGCATGAAGACTTTATTAGCTGGTCTTTGATTGCTTTGCAATAAAATGTTACAGTTGATCAGATAGTTTCTTGATTTAAAGTAAACAAGTATATTTGTATTTTTCAAAGTCCTTTATATTTATTTTTACCCTCTTCCTTTGAAAATGAACATAAAAGTTTCCTATTATAGTTAACTGTTGGTGATAGCAGGGAAAGAATGTTAATAATTACCCATATTCTTTCACAGCAACATCCATTGTTCATAAATAGTTCTATTTGTAGAGAGTTTATCATATGAAATTATTGCGCTCTGTACACATAATATTTGTCAGGGCCGGGAAGATGTGATTGAATTCCTTGTTTCATCAGTTGTCAGAGCTGTGTCTTTGATAAATCATCCAATCTCTGATCTTCAGTGTTTCCTTCAGAAACATGGAATTAGTGCCACTCTCGGGTTCTTGAGAGAGTCGTGGTGTTTAGTCTTGACAGTCTCTGGTCCAGAGTGGAATTCTACTCAATCGAGTGTTCCCACCAACCCAAGAGCATAGATACTGTCATTCTTTCCTATCCCCCTCCTTCTGAGCTACCCCAAGGAGGTAAAAATACGAATATGGGAATTACATAGTGCTTGACCACACTAATGATGACTATAATAATCATTTTTAATGCTCGAGCTACTGATAAATAATCAGTGTTTAAAATTAGTAAAATTTTAGGAAGCCTGGAAGTACTACTCTACATGGAAAAGTAGCCATTCTAAAGACAGACGTTAAAGTGTGATATTTCAAGAAAATATGCCTCTTCTACTCCAGGTCTATTTGATACCGAATTAAAATGTTACTGTCATGCTGCCCACTTGTGATTAATGCTAAACAAGTGCACAGCACTCAATCATTTCAAATTAGAGGTAAAATTTACCCTGATTTATTTGTAGAAGTCTTCACTGGCCTAGAATCTGGTTTCATATATACATGCTTTTTCTTAGATATGTGTTTTTGTTCTGAAACAAACTACAAAGATAGAAAGTAAAATAAAACATCTTCTATAGCATGGTCATTTGTGCATTATCCCCTTTAAATAGTTTATGTCCTTCACTATAGTCCCCCATCAGACTCATTGGCTTACAACATTAGAGTTAGGTTTTAGGGAATTGAATTTCATATTTCAGCTTGGTTTTTAGTCAAAGTGTATCTAAAAGAGGGAAAATGTTTCCTTTAAAACAATCAGTGCACAGGTTTTCTTCTGTGACTGGTTGTGGCTTGCCTTTTTGCTTTTTATAGAGATGTGTAATTTTCTCTGAATATTAATGCAGCCTTCTTTTTGACATTCTCTTCTTTTCATCCAGGAGCTGTGTACTTGGAGGGAAGCCTGGAGGAAGCTAAGCAGTTATTTGGACGTTTACTCTTTAATGATCCGGTATTCATTTTCAGTCATTTTGTTTTCCTCTGCTATACATCAGTATAGGAGTTTGGAATCTTAAAGAAATTGTAGGAAAATTAAATACTCAAATCCTTAGATACCAATTACATTAACAATAGCTTATTTAGCTTGAAGAAAAATCTATAAGTATTTATTCCAGGTGTTTTTCTTTTACCTAAATCATCTTTCCTCATGGTCCCTTACAGATCAAATATGAATACAGATAATAGTAGAACTTAGCTTCATTATGAAATTTCTTTAAGTTAATCATGATTTTATATTTTTTAATCAATGGGTACCTACCCCATACTGGGTTAGTTGAAGATAATAGTCTTTGGCCTTTCCTGCGGGTAAATTATACAGGCTAGAAAAATGCATATTTACTTTAGAAAGTCAGTTCACAGGGGGTTTCTGATAGGTCTGTGAATAAAGAGTATGGAAGAACTTTATCCCCAAGCAAATTATAGTATAAAAAAGAGAAAGAGATTCCAAAATAGTTTTTGTTGTTACTGAAGTATTAAACTATTAATATTGCCAGAGATACCATTTTAATCTTCCATGTAATAGAGCATCCTAGCTGCTTTTTGTACCAAAACAAGTCAATTTAACATTTAAAGGGAAAGGCAGCTCTGTATTGCAAATTGAATTGTCATCATAATTGAATGAAATAGCCCTTGTGGAGTAATAAAGAAGGCAGGAAGCTGGTGTTTTAAGCCTTTGTGAACCCCTCAGCTTAAGTGCCTGTCAGATGTTATTACTGCGTTTACTTTGGGTAGTTTAAAAAAATCAATAGTTTTTAAAAAATGTAACCTGGATGATGTTATATCCAAGAATTAGATTTTTTTATTTGCTTTTTTAAAAGCTATGTAATGATTTTTGTATGTGTGAATTTCCTTGTGATGGATAAATTATCTGCAGATGCCCTGTGGCCCCCATCCTGCCCTGCATATATAAGCAATTGTGTGTCTTGATTTGTGCCTATAGCAGATGGAATGTAATTTAGAACTTTCTTCTCTCAAATCTTAAAATATCATCGCTCAGGATTTTATCTTTTGTTGGCAATTTTAGCAACCTCCTTCCTGTGTTTTCTTCCTCTTACCTCTTTCTTCTTACCTCTGTGTCTCCACACCTCCACCTAACCTTGCCCCCCTTCTCCTGTCTTATCTGCACCTACCTGGTGTCCCTGCTTCCCTGCAGGTTTACACCCTGTTTCATAATTGCATCTGTTTGTGTTTAGATTCTTTTCTTTAAGCTCCTCTGTCCCACTTGTCTACCTCGCAAGCTTATCTTGTATTTCCAGTACCTGGCTCAGTGCTGTCATGTGCAGCATTTCACAATATTTGTTAAAAGAGTGAAATGAATAAGAGACTAAACGCAAGAGCAGAGTCTGAACATTATCTTACAAATGGGCTGGCTGAGAATCACAGCTCATTTGGTGTCTTTTGTGAAACTGAGCAGGGCTCAGTAATGTGTGGCTTTCCACTTCAGCATTTTCATACACACAAACTTGGACCTTTTAACTTGTTTGACATCTTCGAATTGCCTTGAATCTATTAGCTCTGGTGAGAGACGTTGACAAACCATTGTACATTTTTTTGTGTGTAATTTTTTTGTGCGTAATGTTGTCATGAAAGTCTAATCAGCCAAACGCAGCCAAGGACAAACCTGTCAGCCTGTGAAAGCAGGTTGGTTGACTGTGTGGCTGATGTTCACCTGTGGTCATGAAGCTGTTGCCGGTGCTAAATGGGTTCTTGCTGGTTAGTTGCCTTAGCTGAAACCAAATTAAGAGAAGTGAGGGGCTAGTTTGGAATTGGGTGCTATTGTGACCTGAGTGGTTTAACAAGAGTGTCCCCTGCACTTGTCATGCAGGGAATGAGGAACAGCAAAGCAGGTGAGTGGTCAGTGTTGTCAGGAAGGCAGAAGACACTCAGAGGGTCCTTGGGGGCTGCACCATTGCTCAGTGGGTCAGGTGCCTGCATGCAAATATAAGGCTCTGAGTTTAGATCCCCAGTACCCACGAAAATGCTGGGCATGGTGTTGCAAACCTGTGGAAACAGGCGGGTTCCTGTCTGTGGGGACAAGGGGGCTCTGCATGAGCTCTAGGTTCAGTGGGCAATCCTGTCTCAATAATTAAGGTGAAGAGTGATTGAGGAAGACACTTGATACCAAATTCTGGCCTTTACACACCACACATGCAAATGCAAAAACAAAACCAAACAAACTCAAGAGAAAAGAGTGGGTGAGGGGTAAACCTTGTTTCCTTCCTCCACTGAGCCATCTCCTGAACTCAAAACCTTGCTTTCTCTCACCTTGGCTATTGCTTTGCCGGTGGCTCTCTTCCTTGTCCTAACATCAGGGCTGACTTTTTTTTTCTTAACTGATTTTTACTGGCATCCCCAGGTTAGTTTTGCTTTTAGAGTTTGCGTATGCCCTTCAGGCTTACCCAATGTGTTTGCATGCCTCTGACACCTCATGGGGATTACCCTCCCAGAAATATGGAGAGAGATTGTGTAATGCTTCCTATCCCCACCTCTCTTTTCTCTTTGTCCATCTCTCCAAGTGTCTCTAATGACGCTCTAGAACTTGGAGGTGTCTTTGAAGTAGTTTCTGGGCAGCCTCATGTAGGCATTCTGCACACTTGCATGTCAACACATTCATCATTGACCCTATCAGCATTTTAGTTTTCTTTTAAACCAGAAATTTTAGAGTCTTTCTGCCCCAAGCTTTGTTTTTCTTTGTGTCCATTCAGTGTTAAATTCCCATTTCTCTGACCCAAGTGACTCTTGAATTGCTTTACTCTTGGCTGTCCTGTGGGCCCCTCATCTCTCGCCTGCCATTCCCCAGTGCTTCAGTCCGGGTCACACTAAGTGTTGTCTGAATGCACAGGCCTTTATGTTGAAGACACCTGATGTTGGCCACTAGACTGTGCACACAGCAGCACAGGGACATTTTCCTGACCCCACTCCTCCTGCTCCTGTGGTCGGTCTCCTTGGCCAACTTCCCCTTACACTGCTCACGAGGAGTTTCCTTCTTGTGGACTTCAGAGCTAGTGCTCTCTCTCTCTCTCTCTCTCTCTCTCTCTCTCTCTCTCTCTCTCTCTCTCTCTCTCTCTCAAGTGTTTTTGGTTGCCAGCTTTTGGTTCTCACCCTCTGATTTACCAATTTTTGGATATCCAGCAGCCCCTGGTGAGTGTTCCTAGCATTCTTGTGTGCCTTCTTCTGATGCCTGCTGCTTCCTGCCATCTTGCTATAACTTCCCAACATCCTACACGGATATGCGATTACATCCGTGTCCTTTCCTCTGAGATTTCCGTCTGTGAAAGTGGCAGTTCTGGCATAGTTCTACATGATTTTCATTGTTAAAGGCCCTCCTAGAGGTTACTAAGCATTATTTATTTACATTCATTCTTCCTTCTCAGGCTCCTTTGAGGACAGAGTAGTGTCTTAGCATCTTAGTAACCTAATACATAATAGGCATTTAATATAAATGGACTGTGTGAATGGCCTGATCAGTGTTGAACATTTTCCAGAAGGGTCCACTAAAGACATGTATAGTCCCAGAGAAACTTAATGATGGCACTGGCTTCCCAGTCTCGATCCTTTCCAGCGTGTTTTCTCTAAGTGCAGTGGTACCTTGCGTCAGTGTGTGGTAGATGAAAGGAAATGGATGCAGTTGAAATAGTCTAGTGAGATGCTAGGAGGTTACACCCAGATTGGTGGACATCAAAGGAGACATGGGTGTTTTAAGTGAAAGACGTTAAGCAGCAGGGAAGAAAACGAAGCAAAATGTCCTGGGAGTCTTGAGTTTGGAAATTGGGGTTGGTGGGAAGAGGAAACTGCTCTGTCATTTCTGATGCATTTAATATTATTGATAGTATTTTCTTGGGCCCAGCACTGGATTTAGGGATTTGAATACATTGCTGATTAAGGTATCAGAGAATTCTTTGAAGTAGTAGGTCCTAGGATTATCCTTGTCTTATACCTGAGGTAATAGAGGCTTAGAGAGACTAAATCAACTACCAACGTGGAATCAGTTCAACCCAGACATCCTCACCTGAGACGGCAACTCTCCTGATACCATACTGTACCCTACTCTCTAGTTCAGCGTGTTGCATATGAGATAAAAGATGCTCTTAAAGCAGTCAGGACTTATAAAAGTACCACAGGATGAAATAACACAAATGATGCAGTAATGAAAAGCTGTGAGAAGGGTCAGACTGTCCAGAGGAGGTGGTGATGGACCATCATCAGGCAAGGGGCATAAGAAGGAAGTGACATTCAGTGTAATTCACACTACGGGGAATTCAAAGGAAAGCTTATTATTGATTTGGTTAACCGAGTGCTTTCATATGCCTTTAAAGAACAGTTTGATATTTAAGTCCTTTCAATATTGGAAAAGAACCTTGAAGTATGTTTTGTTAAAACACAAGATGGACAGAAATATTGGGCTTCTTATTTCACTTTATCACTGTCATAAGTGGCACTGAATTTTTCTTTATCTCTCCAAAAAACACACTTTACAAAAATGTTTCCTCCTTTGTAAGTTATTTTTCTCTTTTATTGCAAAAACCCAACATGAAGGCCAGCACGTAAATCCAGTCAGAGGCTCTCTAGTCTGAACCTGAAGGAACACCACTTTAATCTTGAAGAAATTTTAATTTTAACTACTCCTGAATCTAACTGGGCCAAAAATAATATACTAGGGGGCTTATTAGACAATTCATTCAGTGTATTTCAAGTAAACATTTTTGTGACCCACTGTAAAAGTGTGATCTTATAGATGTTTGAGCTTCATTTGAAAAGAGCTTTTATATAATGATGTAATGCCTAAAATAAAAGACACTCGGGGTGAGTTTTACTTATAAAAGGCACAACTGAACACATTTCTGGGAAAGAGTTGAAAAGTATGAATAAAACAGTAGCTTAATTCTACGTGTTAGGTAAAGGAAACGTGTAAGTTAGTTTTAAAAGGTGTCTTTGACTTCTGAGGGTGGGAGAGGCTTCTTGGCTCCCTATCTTAATAGGCTAATTAGAGTCACTGCAGGCATTTTGAGTGGTGAATACACTTTAAAAAAAATTAGTTTGCTAGCACTATTGAATTTGCAATAAGTGAAGTCACCATCTGAAATAGTTCAGTATTTCAAATAATGACATTTTATTTAGTACTCGAGAGTGTGTTAAATGACTCCCTTGAGCATTAAAGGTATCATTCCATTTTCTAGGACCTTCGAGAAGTCTGGCTCAATTATCCTCTCCACCCACTCCAGGTAAGTGTGACCTTCCAGTCTGCAGTGAGCTTTTCAACTCCAGCTTTTTCTTTTTCTTTCCATTGACTTTATTTGTCTTCCACTTTTATTCTTTGATTCCCTTCAGTGGCATTATAATTTTTCCTGGATGTCAGAATAGGAAATTTTGAAAATAAATAGTAAAATTCACTATGCATTGTCTGGAAAACATGGGTCTCTGGAAAGAGCCACTGGTAGTTTAACGCAGAGTGTACTGCTTTAGCTCCTAACTATTGTAGCAATGGTAATGTTGGAAGTAAGTCTAGGCATAGTTAAGAAGTAGAACAATTACTAAATTAACATTTTTAAATTATAATTGGATCAGATATTATAAATTGACTCATCACATAAAATTAATTGAACATCAGAAATACAGTAATACAATGGCTTTTTACTCAGGATTTAGGAATTTAAAGTGGTACATATTGTGACATGCTTTTCCTCAGTGAGTTAAAAATTCTTGCTATTCTTTGCTTTCTGTTTGATTTACGAATATATGCGTATGTATCTCACCTCATCTGCACACATTTTCACATAATATCTGTGTGAAATAAAATAGTGGCTGAATTTGAGAGTTTTGTAGTAATAAATGACAATTTAGAGTTGTTTTAAAATATTTTATTGAAATCATAAGGTTGGATTTTTCTTTAGTGGTATAGCTAAGTAAGTTGCCCATGGTCGTGTAAATAACTCCTCACCCAATTAAAAAGAATCTAGGCACGTGAGGTTATATTTTAGGTAAGTATAAGTAATAAAAATTTGATTTTCTTTAAAAATATGTATATGATTGCCCAAAGTTGTTGAAAATGTAAATTTGGGCTGGAGAGATGGCTTAGCAGTTAAAGTGCTTTCCTATAAAGCCTAACGACCCAATTTCAGTTCCCCAGTACCCACGTAAAGCCGGATGCAGAAAGTGGTGCATGCATCTGGCGTTCATTTGTAGAGGCTGGAAACCCTGGCATGCCCATATTCTCTCTCTCACTCCCTTCCTCCCTCTCTCCCTCCCTTCTTCCTTTCCTCCCTTCTTTTTTCCCTCCTTCCCTCTCTCCTTGCAAATAAAAAAATAATATTTAAAAATGTTAATTTTAATAACACTTTTTATATTTTCTCTTTGGCAGTTGTTATGTAACACCACCTGTCTCGTGGAATAATAATCTCCAGTGGAGGCTGAATTCAGTTTTAATGATGCTCATTTGCTAAAACAGTTTGGTCCCTAGAAAACACATAGTTGTCAAATTACTCTAAGACAGTGGGTTGGGAACTTGTCAGAGACATACATCTTAGTCCTCACTCCCGGATATGAAATCGGTCACTCTGAGGCTAGGGCCTAGCCACCTGCCTTTAGGGGCTGGAGAGATGGCTTGGTGGTTTAGGCACTTGCTTGTAAAGCTACCTGCCTTTAATGAGCCCTGCAAGCAGTCTAATGAATGCTAAAGTTTGAGAACTACTCTGTGTGTGTGTGTGTGTGTGTGTGTGTGTGTGTGTGTGTGTGTGTGTGTGTGTGTGTCTTTGGCAGCTGGTCTTGAGCTTGCATCTTCCTTAGAGAATTAGTCTAATACCAAGGATTTTGAACTATCTGTGTACAGAACTTGGCCTTGAAATTTGATTGAAGATTGGAAAATATTATTTGAGTCTTCTTTAAATATTAGGTCTATTTGCCGTTCTAAGAGTTGAGAAAGAAGCTTCCGTGTTTTATTTGGCATTTCAGAAATTTCTGCCCATGGGAGATGGAATTTTAAAAAGTACTGTCCTGGAATTGATAATTACTCTTGTAACAAAAACTATAGATAATTTTTTTCATTTATTCTCATTTTCCTATAGCTACAAGAGCCAAATACTGATCGACAGCTTATTGAAACTTCTCCGGTTCTACAGAAACTTACTGAGTTTGAAGAAGCAATTGGAGTCATTTTTACTCATGTTCGACTTTTGGCAAGGGCGTTCACATTGAGAACTGTGGGATTTAATCACCTGACCCTGTGAGTTAAGAGTACTCGTGTAGTCTCAACATGACCATTTAGGAAAGGTCTTCTCAAACTTTACTTTACTGTCTGCCCTTCAAAGAATCTGAGATTTCAGACATGCTTCCAGGACAGTCACATTGTGAGACAGATGAGTGGTCGGGTAGTGGTGGAGACCAGGGAATGCACTGCAGTCTAGTATTTTTGGTCCTATTGGTATGCACCTTCTTTCGTTCCTTTTTTTTTTTTTTTTCACACGCATGCATATGTGTGTTCATATGTGTGTGGCTGTGTATGTGTATGTGTGGAGACTCAGAGTTGATAACTGGTATCTTCCTTGGTAAAGCCACTTTACTTCCTGGCAGGTCCTCTTACTTCAACCAAGGGCTTTCCAGTTTGGCTAGTGTAGGTAGCCCCTAGAATCCATTGTCCATGCCTCCCAAGCACTGGGCTAACAGGCACATTCAACACTTTTGTGGGTGCTGAGGATATCACAGAACCATCTCCCCAGTCCCTGTGTCTTTATTTTAATGAAACTTTTAAGAAAAGTAAAGGAAGTAAAACCCTTTCTCCATACAGGGGTGGAGGTAAACACTGTGGCTTTGCAGGCTGTGCGATCTCTGTGTAGTGATTGACTTTGCCATGACGGCACAGAAGCAGCCACAGATTTAAAGTGGCTTCTTTCTAGTCAAACTTTGAAGCAGGCTGTCAAGCTGAGGTTGGTCCTCCAGCCCCTGCTTTAGACGAATGGTTTGATGAGGGTCTTCTGAAATGACCAAGAGAATTAATGAAATTGGGGCTAGGAATATGGTTTAGTGACAGAGTGCTTATCTAGCACATGTGAAACCTGGGTTCCATCCTCAGCACAGCAAAAATAAAGTAGGAGGATTAGCAAAATGGTAGGTGTAGAGGGGGCTGTATAATTTTTTCCTTTCTTCTCCCAAATCAAATATTCCTAACTCTCTTTAAACTTAAAGGTTAAAAATTCTTAACAGGATTTTAAAGGGTTCTTAAATTAAATTTAGACTTAAAACGACAGCACGTACATTAAATGGATAAAGTGATAACAGATGGGGGCCTTCTTGCTTTTCTTTGTTATAAGGCTGCTGTCTCTGCTTTATTGTTCGATTGATAGTCTCAGCTTCTAGCCAGACACTGTTTACTAGTTGTAATTCAGTAGAAATCACTTAAGCTTTAGATAGTATTCACTCTACTCTGAAACTCAACCTATATTAGCTTAGATCTCATCTTAATCTCTGGTCTAAATGGAATTGTATTTAGTTTTATGTTTTAAAACACAATGAGTACGTTTGTATTTTAAAGTTGTGACCTTAAAAAAAAAAATCAGTTTTTTTTCCCCTTAAATCCACAAGTGCTTATTGATTTCTTTACATTGATGTTTCCTTTTGCAGAGGCCACAATCAGAGGATGGAATTTCTAGGTGATTCCATCATGCAGCTGGTAGCCACAGAGTACTTATTCATTCACTTTCCAGACCATCATGAAGGACACTTAACTGTGAGTTTGTGTTCAGTTATTACCCCCCACCACCCAATAAAATAATAAATAATAAAGAATGAGGATTGGAAGGCAGAGTACATATTTAATTGGTGACTTAGTTGGTGACTGTGAGTCAGCTTTTTGTTATGGTGACAAAATTCTTGAAGAAACAGAGGAATAAAGGTCTTATTTTTGGTTCATGGTTTGGAGGTTTTAGTTCATAGTTAGCTGACTCCATTGTTGGGGGCCTGAGGCGAGGCAGAATATTGTGATGGCAAGAGCACATGGCAGAGAATTCCTCCTGTAAGCCAGGAAGCAGAGAGCGAATGGCAAGGACTGGTGGCAAGATCTACTTTCAAAGCATGCCTCTACTGGTCAGCTTCCTCCTGTAAGGCCACACCTCCTAACGGCCCATTCAGCTGTGAACTCATCAGTCAATTAATCTATTTAGGTTAGGGCCCTCATAGCCAGGCGTGGTGGCGCACACCTTTAATCCCAGCACACTCGGGAGGCAGAGGTAGAAGGATCACCATGAGTTCAAGGCCACCCTGAGACTACATAGTGAATTCCAGGTCAGCCTTGGGCTAGAGTGAGACCGACCTCGGAAAAAAAAAAAAAGGTTAGGACCCTCACGACCCATTTCACCTTCCCCTGCTCCTACGGTCACCCCTGGCTGAGGGCCAAACCTTGAACCCAGCCCTTTTGGGGAAGACACTTCATATCCAAGCCATAACAGTGACTTTAGAATATCATTTAGAATAATATGGCTTTGCTCATTTCATTCTTTAAATTGTCTACAAAAGCAAATTTGTGATGAGACTTTGTCTCAGGGTCTTTCATTTAATGTTCACTTACTTTGTATAAGACACTGAGCTGAACCTAATGGGAGAAGCAGAGATGAGTTGGCATCAGTTGATTTCATAGTGAGTTTTTTTTAACATTGTTATTGTCACTAATTAGATACATTGTATGAGCAGATCTTGTGGTGGTACTCCCATTTCCCTCCTCCCTATCCCCAACCCACTAGGGACCCTGCCAGTGAGTTTTTTAAAACATATTTTTATTATTTGTGAAAGAGAGAAAGAGGCAAATATAGAAATAGGGTGAGTATGGGCATGCCAGGGCCTCCTGAACTTTCGACACATGTGCCACCTTATGGATCTAGCTTTACATGGGTACTTTACTAGGATTCAATCCCCAGCCATCAGGCTTTGCAGGCTAGCACCTTCAACCACTGAGCTATCTCTCCAGCCCCATAGTGCGTTTTAAAAGCCATTGGGAGAGATTAAAGTGTATGTAAATGATTATAAATACTCTGCTATATAGATTATTTATGTCTGTCTGTATACATATTATAAAGGATGTAAATGAGCCAGGGAATTGGCTCCATGGGACAAGTATGAGACAGCTGGAGTTTGATCCCCAGCACCTATATAAGCCTATTTGAGAAGCCAGGCTTGTTTGTGTACACTGTGGAGAGCAGAGGCAGGAGGATCGCTGGGGCTAGTTGGTCAGCCCATCTGACCCAGACTGGCAGCTCCAGGTTCAGTGAGTGTGGGGGTTTGAATCAGAGGAACCCCATAAACTCATGTGTCCTGAATGCTTGGTCCCCAGCTGATGGTAATTTGGGGAGTAGAGCCTTGCTGGAGGAGGTGTGTTTCTGGGGGCAGGTTTAGGGGTATTATAGTCAGCTCCCCCTTGCCTGAATTGAGCTCGCTCTCCTGCTGCTGTTTGCCACCTACTGTAGTGGAGGTGATGGCCATCCTCTGCTCATGCCAAGCTTTTCCCTTCCCTCCATGAAGCTTCCCCTGAAGCTAAACTAACCTTTCCTCCACCAGCTGCTTTTGGTAGAGGACATCCAACATTCTTCTCAGCCTCTTTACGTGCACAAGGTGTGCTTGCACCTGTACACACATGGATACACCATATACCATACCGCCCACAAAAAAGGTATAAATAAGTACAACTAGATGTGACATAGAACATGTTAGATATTCATAAGGTGCACAAGTAAATTATTGTATATTTGTGGAGTTAAGGAAAAGATTTCTTCTAGCTATGGAATGCAAAGGTTTTATGAGTTTGATGATGTTTGAAACTAAAGATGGGTAAGATTTCACCATTGGGAGTTAGTGGAGGTGATTTCTGTGCAGTGAGTGGCCTTTCTTACACTGGGACCAGAGAAACAAGAGCGTGTCATAGAAACAAGAATAACAAAAGATTGAGAGACAGTAGGGACTCATGTTGGCTAGACCATGGCAGAGCTAAAAGAAGGACAAGGTTCAATTTATGAATAAGGTAAAGTGGTCATCATTCTATTTCCTTGCTTCATTTTATGAAACTTTATTAAGGTTTAGTTATTTGCTGCATACTATTTTTACTTTGTGAAACTGTCCAGTAATATACCTGAAATAATCATGAATAAAACATACCTAGAAGATAGTTGTGATAAAGTTTTTAGGCACAGTAGTAATCTTTCAGAGTCCCTTGGGAACTGTGTATGGAGAAAGCAAGTATTTTATTGGGCAAAGGAGAATAGTGGCACATTGTAAAGTGCTTTTTCTTGTGGTCTTCAGTATGTTGCAGCAAGTCTTACATTCTTTGCATCATTACAATTTTAATGCATGGTTTGCTCTGAATAGAGTTCAATTTTAATTCTACAACTGTGAATTCTAGTAATAGGTTGCATGAGACCTAATATTGGAATTAGGGAGAATATGGTAATTTCTCTATGTATAAGTTTTCAGTGGAATTTCTTAACCCAGAATTCACTTAGTGAGTATTGAGCTTCTGTTGCATGCTGTGTACTAAGGAATTAGTGGTACCACTTACTCTGTGTGTATGTATGTACATGGGTGTGTGTGTGTGTGTGTGTGTGTGTGTGTGTGTGTGTGTGTGTGTATGCATGTGGAAGATGGAGGACAACCTCAGGTATCATTGTAAGGTACACTGTCCAGCTTTTTTTAAGACATCATCTATAGTTGGCATAAAGGTCTTTGTTTAGGTTAGACTGGCTGACCAATGAGCTTCAGGGATCCACCTGTTTCTACCTATACAGTTAAGTATATACAATTGTCCTAGCTCAGTCAAGCTTGAATTATGATGTTGAGGAAAGAAGTTCTATTTCATACACTGAAATTTTTGTTTTTTAGGGTGAGTCTGCCCAATAATATGTCTCAAAGGGAGCTTTTACTCAGGCCAAGAATGCCTGTCTTGTGACACTTGTAAATTTTCAGCCATGGAAGTATTCTCCTTTGTATCATTTTGCTTTTATTCTTTTCCTCCAATACTGAGCTGGTTTTTTTTGTTTTTTTGTTTTTTTTTAAAGAAAAAAGAGCTGTTAATCTCTATGCCCAATATGTGCAAGGCACAGTGTCTGATGGTAGCATTTACTAGGAAAATGAACTTGGTCACGTTTTGTGTGATGTTCAGGGAATGGTTTGGGGTAATAGAAAGACAGCAAGGACTACAGATAGAGAAGCTGGAAACAGTGATCTCATCCTGCCCTGCTGCCTCCAGACAGCAGTGATCATGAATCACCCAGACAAGCAGGATCTTTGTCAAAGATCTCTGAGAAGACAGGTCCCCCAGCCTCTGCTTGTGGGTTTCTCCACCACTGACTGTTGGCTCTTTGTATCCGGCCTGAGTTCTGCCTGCTGTCATTTGTGCAGCTTTTTAAAAATGATCACGGGAAATGGATACCATGTAGCCAGCACTCGTGGTATAAAAAGACCTGTGTGGCACATTGCATTCAAGTCCTTGCATTCAAGTCCTCAAAGTAATACATCACAGTCCTCTTATTCTACACTAGGTGGCCCCCTTGGGTAGCTCATTGCCCACTGCCTGAGAGAATAGGGCTATTTTAATGTCAATATGTATGCTTGATTTAAACCAGCAAACCTTGTTCTTATGAAAATTTCGGTTTAAAGGAAGTATGAGAAATTTCTCTGCTGAGATAATAGAAAACATCATGAATTTGACCAGAATTTGAAATTTGGTATTGTTCCCTGGTCCTTTCTTAAGGTTTGCAAGGAGCCTTAACTGTAGCTCTCATTGTTGTTTCTGTTTCTTACAATATGTATGGTTTACTAGCCTGCTTAAGTCAGGTTAATGAAAAGGTTGCTGGGGGTGAGTTAGTACTTGATAAAATGGAGAGTTTTGTAGGCATTAAGGAAACAGGTATCCAGAACATTTTATGTGGAAATCAAATCTAGGGGAATTTCTGAACAACAAGCAAATCTTCCTGAGAAGTGATGATGCTGTGCATATATATAACAACAGCACCTACATTTGAGGTGTGCCAGTCACTGTAATCTAATTGCATGTTCATTCAGTTCTCCCAACTAGCCTGTGAGGTGGATGCTACCTTCTCCTTTTGATAGATGAGGAAATCTAGACCTAAAGAGATTTAGTAACTTATGTAGTCACGTGGTGAGGAAGGGTGCTAGAACCTTGGCTTAAACCAAGGCTTTTTTTTAAAACTATGATACCTAACACAAGGTGTTACACGTGGTCAGATAATTCTCTTATGTTCAGGTGGGTGCTTAATGCTCATTTTCTAGATCTCTGCTAAAAATGTAAAGCAGAATACATGCTGTGCAGAATATAATTATAGCATTAACATTTACAGGCCTTCTCTCCTTGGGTCTTGCTGCTCTCAGATCCATCCACTACCATTTTCCCAAACTAGACAAATTGCCTTGCTTCTGCCTGCTGTGGGGATTTCTCGTGCCCGCAGAGAGGTATAGACTTCCTTGTATCACGTGGATCTCAGCTGTATTGGCTCTCCCTCACTTGATTCTGATGTCTCCTTTGGCCCCACCCAATAGTTACCTTCCTGTGACACTTTTGCCACAGTGATTCCCTTCCTAGAAAACCCTCCCTAGACTTTCTTCCTGACCGACCAACTGAGTTCTGGTTGTCTGTTCACTAGAATTTGTATATGTGGATCTTTTTTCAGAAGACAAGCATGTGAGTTACATCTCCCAAAGTCCCAACTTGCTGGTTTTTAGAAACAGTGTGGGCACAGGCATTTCAGAATTAGCATGTACCTTTAAACTAGTCAGGTGGAATGCCCCTGAGAGGGCTTTACCTCTGTAGAAAGAAGCACCTGTGTGCTGCTTGAAGTTTCTGTGCTGGTGTTGCAGGCAGCACTTAACAGGGTGTTAAGTGCTGCCTCTGGGCATGTGTAGCTTTCAGCACAGTCTGGTGAATAATCAGTTTCCACCACTGGCATGGTGAACTTCCATAACCTCAGAAGGTTTTCTTCCTGTGGATCCTCTCTGGATCCCACTTGGGCAAGTAGCAAATTCATTCTGAAGTAGATTTCAGCAGAAGACAAAGGCAGATATTGCCATGTCAAGAGCCACCATTTGGACTTACATGTTTAGGTGAAGAGCAAGTTCTTGCCTCATATCTCTTCATCTTCCAAATTCAAATGGAGGATAAAAATAATGGTTGATCAATAGTTCCTCCCCTTCCCCACTGGCTTTGGGTTCAGACTCTTGAGTTTTGGCAAGAACTTAGAAACCTCACTTTCTGCCAGGTCCCTTGCTACTTGAAGACTTATCAAGCTTAAGTAAAACTGGAAGCATTTCTGCTTCCATCCACACTGTTTCCCTTCCTTGCTGTCAGACAGCGTTACTGCACGGCTCTGGATGAGGAATCAGGACACTGGAAGGTGGCAGCTGGGAGCCAGCCATTGTATTCATTTGTGTGTGCTCATGTGCAGGTGGGTCTGTTGGCTCTTAGACATGGACACTTCAGGAACCTAGCCTTTGGAGTTTTCCCTCCTTGCCTGACCCGACCCAACTAGCTCAGCATAACCATATTCCTAAAATAGCCTTTCTATCCCAGTGGCCGCTACTTTAAGAACGCTCCCTCTCACTTGAAATTCAAACCAAAAAAGATAGATCCTTTCCAGCTCCTGTATTCTATAATTATAAGATACTAGGTTGGTGGGTTCCTTACCGTTTGGGTGTACTGGTAATGTGGTATGTTTGGCCTTTTTGATTTTGAGCTCCTCTGTGAAATGCTTTTCCTCTTTTTATTAGCTGATATTAATTGTACAAAGTAACAGGTTTTGTAGCTATTAATTTTAATGAACTATATTGAAGAAAAACTTGGAATTATGGGGGGAAATAGGATGCAGAATGAAGCCGAGATGGCAGAGGCAGTCTAAGAATTATAGTCTAAAGTTCAACAGCTAGCATGGCTTATGAAGATCAAGTTGTATTTCTGCTTCATGAATCAGTGTCAGGGAAATTAAGAACATATTGTTCCTTATTTATCTATTGTCAAGGATTCAATATCAAGCACTGAGAGTAAATCTTGATTTTCATAAGCTTTGTTGACACTGTGAAGCCATAGAGCATAAAACTTGTGTCTAATAAACCGAGTGCGATACGGAACCACAGAGAGAGTGTGATGCCAGCACTACTTGAAGTGGTTTCCAGCTCCTTGTCCCCGTTCGTCCATAGGAAAGTTGTCCTTCAGTATGTTCCCTCTAGTGAGTTCCCATATTGGAATCTACCCACCTTCCCTAGTTACCCACTCCACCTCTCCTAGTGAGTGGTCAGTGCCCAAGCTGGGCTTGTTTTATGGACACCTTTACGGTGAATCGGTTGCATAATTTCAGACAGTATCTAATATTACTGTTTGAATAAGTCTTGAAGGACTTTTCGTTGTCTAAAACTCAGGATTTTTTTTTTTGAATTCTTGAGGTTGAAACAGAAATTATATATGTAAATTTGACTAATAATAAAACATCTCGGTATGAAAAGAACTGAGGCTCAAGCTAGAGACCATAAATCTAAAATAATCAAAGCAAAATCACAAACATCATCTAAATCTTTGAAATAGTGCATTCTAAATGATCACCTCCCTAAGTCCTGTAATAGCAGAATCAGGATCAGATCAGGATCTGATGCTTATATTAAACTTAAAATACTTCTTTATAACAAATGTCTGGGCTGGAGAGATGAAAGGGGGAAAGAGACTTGCTGCCCAAGTAGGTGCACCTGAGCTAGGATCCCTAACGTTCACCAGATGGCCCGTATGCCTCTAACCCTAGTGCTGAGGAGGGTGGAGACAGGAGGATCACTGGTATAAAAGACACCCAGCTCCAGGCTTGGTGAGAGACTCAGGGGAGAGGACACCTGACGTCTTCTCTGGCCTCTGCATGCACACTGGCATACACCACTCACTCAGACAGAGCAAGACAAGCATGCTCGGTGGAGTATGTCCTATACAATCAATGGTACAGGAACTTTGTTTGAAGTAAATGGAAATGGGTAAAGTTTTCAAAATTATCTACAGAGGGTTTATTTTATTGAGTATAAACTATCTTTCAATAAAATAATTTTTTAAAAGTTTTAATCTTCATTAGATAGCTTAATTTGATAGTAGCTATGATTTTTGGTCATATTACAGCATAACCCCTCACCCCCTGGTCCTGCTCACTTCTGCTGAGTAACTAAGCAAAATTTGGTGATAGAACGCAAGTGAGTTGTTAAGGATACGCTGAAGCATATGGAATGAATGTATCATTTTCATCTCAGGAAAGTGGTAGAGAATGTAGCCCTTCCCTAACCTCTGTGGTGTACGTGTTGTGAGATGCTCTCAGGCTCACTGGGTCCAACACAGGGCAAAGGAAAGATACCGGAAGTGAAGTGGCTTCTAAATGTGCCTGTTTCCTCCCGTCTAGTTGCTGCGAAGCTCTTTGGTGAATAACAGAACTCAAGCCAAGGTAGCCGAAGAGTTGGGCATGCAGGAGTATGCCATCACCAACGACAAAACCAAGAGGCCTGTGGCCCTGAGAACCAAGACCTTGGCAGACCTTTTGGAATGTGAGTCACACAATAGAAAGCTTTTAACTTTCAGGTTCAAAGTTTTAAGCAAGCCTAGAACCTTTATTTTTGTTGTGGTGGGCAGGGTAGGGAGGAGGTGTCTCAAGTTCAAGCCTTCACCTTGCTGTGTAGGTGAGAATGGCTTTGGACTGCTCCTCCTTTCTCTCTCTCAAGTGTGGGGATTGTAGACATTGGTCACCCTACCCAGCTAAGAAACCTCTTTTCTGTGAATTTACCAAAGCTTATTTGAAGAAGATTAATTTGGAATCAAGTATAAATAATGTAATTTAGGTTCCTCTGTGTTCAGTGGTGGCTGCCTGCCCCCTCCCACCATCCTGACACAGCCACCTTGTCCCATAGTGTGAAGGTTCATTATTATGAATCATAGCTTGTTTTGTTACCTAGCCTTCATAAAGGGACCCAGAAGAATGGATCATTTACTTTTCTATATAGTAAATTTATTTACTAAAACTATTTAATAGAAACTAAAAATTTTTACTAATTGTTTTGAGTGAGTACAGAGCTTTCTAGACAAATGTCCTCTTTGGCACCTCCTGATGTGGTCTGGTAGTATTCAAAGTAATCCCTCATAGCTAATTAGGGCTCGCACACATAATTTTATTATTTCTGATAGTACTTCAAGATAAGTAGACCATTCTCTTGGGTCTTCGAAATTTTTATGTTATGGTATTTTTGACACTTGAGATTATATGCAACTATTTTTAAAAATATTTTATTCATTTTCAAGCAGAGAGAGAGAGAGAGAGAGAGAGAGAGAGAGAGAGAGAGAGAGAGAGAATGCACCAGGGCCACCACCTTGTGGGTCTGGCTTATGTGGGTCCTGGGGAATTGAACCCAGGGCCTTAGGCACTGGAGGCAAGTGCCTTAACCGCTGAGCCATATCTCCAGCCCCTATATGCAACTATTAATGTCTTCTGTACAAAACCAGCTCATTTAGTGATTGTAAAGGCAATCTACGGAATTTTAGAAAAGTAATGGATTAGAGTGTATGGAAATGAGGTTGAGTGATCAGTGTCACTGGCATTTTTTTTTTCCAGCTCAATGAAAGCCATTTTCTTTCTTTGAAAACATGCACCGTTTGTCTTCTTGGTTGACATTCCTTTTAATAAAGTCATCTTTGGGGCTGTGGCTTACTAATTTGAAGTTGTATGAATTGTTACTGACCTTGAGCCCAGAACTAAGTTTTTCTCATGTTGTACAACTTAAGTCATTACATTGTGTCATTTCTTCTTCTGTTCATAAAGTATGGCTTATGACCGGGCTGAGAGTGGCAGGACCCAAAGATCCACTTGTTCTAGTACCACTTTTTGATTTGGTTGATGTTCCCAGATAACACTCATTCCTTCCCTGCAGTGCAGCCACATTTTCCTTACAGACTCCCTTACCTAAGTCAGCTGGGTCCTGGAACTCGATGATGTTGCAGTGCCGCTTCTAATATTGGTGATAGAAGAGTCTTGTTTGAAGAAAGATGAAATAGTTATGCCAAAAAATAAACAGAGAGTGCTGAAAAATGAAAATACTGCTTAAACTCCATCTTTTGCTCTTTCTGGTAAATGACAATGAATTGTTTCTTTTTCAGCATTTATTGCAGCATTGTACATCGATAAGGATTTGGAATATGTTCATACTTTCATGAATGTCTGTTTCTTTCCACGATTAAAAGTAAGGTCATATAAAGTCTCACTAGTGACATCTTTGTTTCTGTTGATTATGGAACCCATTACTAAATGCTTGTGGACACTTCCACAGGAGTTCATTTTGAATCAGGATTGGAATGACCCCAAGTCCCAGCTGCAGCAGTGCTGCCTGACGCTGAGGACAGAAGGAAAAGAGCCAGACATTCCCCTCTACAAGTAAGTGCTTGCTGCCTTCCACCCATTGTGTCCATGCTTTGAGGGAAAACTAATAAAATGGTTGTGACAAGCCCCAGGCCTGAGCCTTCAGAATGGATGCACCAGGGACTCCAGCTGCTGCAGACAAATTCCAAATTCATCTGGCTTTACATGTATACTGGGGAGTCAAACCTGTGTTGTTAGGCTTTGCAGGCAAGTGCCTTAAACTGAGCCATCTCACCAGCCCTATATTTATTTTTAAAAATATTTTATTGATAGCTTCCATAATTATAGACTATAAACCATTATGATTCCCCCCCCCCAAAAAAAAAATATCTCTTCCCCCTCTCAATTAGTCTCTGTTTCATTTCGGTGTCATCATCTTTCCTCCCATTTTGTGTAGGTAATATCAGGCACTGTGAAGTCATGAATATCAAGGTTGTTTTGTGTTGGGAAGTCTGCATTATAAGCAGTCCTCCCCTTCCTTTGGCTCTTACAATCTTTCCACCACCTCTTCCACAATAGACCCTGAGCCTCGGGACGAGTCATTAGAGATGTCCCAGTGCTGAACACTCCACTGTCATTTCTTCTCAGCACTGTGGTCTTTTGCGTTATCCCAGTGGTCACCACCACCTGAAAAAGAGAAACTTCTCTAGACAAGAGTAAGAGTAGCATTATTATATGGTATGCTCATTTTTTAATTGCTTATAAGGCATTTTGGTGGGCATAGTATATGCATTTAGCCAGACAACAGTAGGTGTTACTCCCCTAGAGCTCATGACCTCCCCTGCCATAGGCTTTTGACTAGGTCTTCAGTACCAGGCACATATTCCCTTCCATGGAGTGGGCCTCCAGTCCAATTAGATAGCAATTGGTTTTCCTCACAGTAGACATGCCACTATTGCCCCAGTTGGCGCATTTGGCCTGGCTGGCCTGTCTTAAGGCTTGCAAGGTCCACTGCTGTTCACCACTGTTGATGACTTCTCTGCCATAGGGCTACTTGCAGCCATAGCTTTTTCTTGCTTTCTGTCCACTGGTTGACAGGGAGCAGGCTTCCATCTCAGCTCCAGATTGATTTCCCAGCATATGTGGTCTTCAGCAATAGAGTCTTATCATCTTACTCTGCTGAGCAAACAAGAGCTTTGGCAATGGCCTGTAATGTTTTGGAGCCTTTAGGAACCTCCCTGGCTAACAACTCACTGGGAGGTATCCTATCCCTGGTACTAAAGTTTTTCTAGTATCAATCTATGGTTACTGGGTGTACAGTTATATGAGGGAGAACATGCAGTGTTTGACTTTCTGGGCCTGAGTTACCTCACTGAGTATGATCCTTTCCAGTTCTATCCATTTCCCTGCAAATTTCATAATTTCATTTTTCTTTACCACTGAATATTTTATTGTATAAATGACCCACATCTTCATTATCCATTCATCAGTTGAGGGACATCTAGGCTGGTTCCATTTCTTACCTATCATAAATAGAGTCACAATAAACATGGAAGAGCAAGTACCTCTAGGGTAGTGACTAAGAGTTCTTAGTATATATGTCAAGGAGTGGTGTAGCTGGGTCATGTGGTAAATCTATTTTCAGCTGTCTCAGCAACCTCCACACTGCTTCCCACCAGTAGTGCAGAAGGGTTCCCATGTTTTCCACATCCTCGCCAGCATTTATTGTCATTTGTTTTCTTGATGGTAGCCATTCTAACAGGAGTGAGATGGAATCTCAGAGTAGTTTTAATTTGCATTTCCCCGATTGCTAAGGAGGTAGAACATGTTTCTAGATGTTTATTGACCCTTTGTATTTCTTTTCAGAACTCTTTACTCATTTTCGTATAGCCTATTTTTTTATTGGGTTATTTGGTTTCCTATTAGTTTTTTTGAGTTCTTTGTAAATCCTGGATATTAATCCTCTGTCAGCTATATAACTAGCAAAGATTTTCTCCCATTAGGTAGGTTGCCTCTTTGCTCTGTTTACAGTGTCTTTTGCTGTACAAAAGCTTTTTAATTTTGTGAGGTCCCAATTGTTGATTAGTGGTTTTACTTCCTGAGCAACTGGGGTTATGTTCATAAAGTCCTTGCCTAGGCCAATATTTGAAGTGTTTCCCCTACTTTTTCCTCTAGCAATTTCACGGTTTCAGGACTGATATTAAGGTCTTTGATCATAGCCAGAAGTCATTCAAAAGGAACGTATATAAGTAATGGTTCACTATAACACTTAACACCAATTTTGGTTAAAACAGGTTTGATTATTTTATGATACTCATAAATTGATTCTTAAGGTGTTTTTAAAGGGTAATTACAAATAAAAGGATTACTGAAATACAAGGATTGTTGATATGTCATTTTAGGGATGTTTAGAAATATAGTTCCATAACCTAGTATGGTGGTGCACACCTTTAACCCTAGTACTTGGGAGGCTTATGTAGGAGGATTGCCATGAGTCCTAGGCTAGCCTGGGCTACAGTGTGAATTCAAGGCCAGCCTGGGTTAGAGTGATATGTTGCCTTGAAAAAAATTGTTTTTTAATCCAATTTCAATACAGTTTTACTTCATGCCTATATCAACACAGGGTTTCAGGCTCACACATTTATGCATATGTATTCCTTTTGAGAGCCCCTCTCCCCCTTTGGACTTTCAGACTTTAAAATATTTAAGGAAAAAGTCACAGCACTTTATAAGCTTTATTTGCTATGAGAAAAACTGAGACCAAAAGACAGCTTAGTCACTTCACATCTACTCTAAATCATGCCAGAAAGCTGCCACCATGAACATCATTTCCTTTCTTTATTGGGGAAAATCCCAAAGTTTAGAAATAGCACTTTAATATGTCTTTAATAAGCATAATGAGTGTCTAAACTACACTATATGAAAGGTTCAAAGAATTTCCCCATTCAGGTGATAATTAAGGTTCAGTAAACCAAAGAACAATGGTAAACTTTTCATGGCCCTGTCATGATTACTATAAGTAATCTTTAAAGAAGTCACCATGCACTCCCCCCTTAGAGTACATGAGCACAAAGAAAGCGTCTGTACCCCTTCTCATACTCCCCCAAGTGACAAGTACATGATGCCTTTGTTCTTTGTGGTCACGATGATGGGGCTGCTTGACATAGTTTTTCAGGATTGCTGTGTTCATTATGATACCTTTTATGGCTACTTTTAATCTCCCTTTTCCATGAAGCTACCAGTTTAACTATGTTTGAAACCTGCACCACATCGTTAAGATCAATGGTGCCTGGAGCTTTGTGATTTTTTTTTTTGGGGGGGGCAGTATGTTCTGTACTTGTCGTTATGGTAATACCTTTGAAATGATTTCAGGAATTATGTTTTCTGATTGCTTAGATAAAAATGCTAGATATCTGAAGGAATCATGAAGAAGGTGCTACCATTTGAATGTCAGTCACTTGAGATGAGTCACCCATAAACCTCTGAATTCTCCACAATAAAAGTTTAACTATGTAATAATTGGAATATGCATACCTAGAAATTGTCTTAAAGTATCACACAGTTGTGAGCCCTTAGATACTATTCATATTTGGGAAAAATATAAAAACAAAGTAGAATTTTAAAATTTTCTGTTTCAAAAGCTTTTTATTTATTGTTAGCAAATCAAAAACTTACCTGCCTCCTTATCTACATTTTCATACTTCTTGTTGTTTTTACCTTCCTATGTCTAGTTTTGTTGGTCAGTTATGTAATAAAAACATTTCCTAATAATTAAACACTTTATCATAATTGATGTTCTTTCCTTTCCCATCAGGACTCTGCAGACAGTGGGGCCATCCCATGCTCGAACCTACACTGTGGCTGTTTATTTCAAGGGAGAAAGGATAGGCTGTGGGAAAGGACCAAGGTATGAGAAGACGACACTTTCAGTTTTGTTCATGTGTGTCTGTGTGCCGAAACGTCTCTGCCTGGTGTTTATAAACTCCAGTATGCCTTGCTAACTCAAGAGTGTGGAGTGTTGGGGTTCATAACCAAAACACATCCCAAAGACCAATGTCCCCACCAAACCAACTCCTAAACTTGATAATGGGCCTTGGACAGGTGAATGACATTGGGTAAGGCACCTTGGCTACTTCGAGAAGCCACATTAGTTGGTGGTACACAGGTTGGGTCTGTTCAGCTTTCATCTCAGCAGAGTACATGTACTGATTGATGTAGACATGGAATGTCATCATATACATGACAGGTATTGCACAAGTGATTTCTTGTCACTACCCACTTGGGCTTTGTGGACATGCTTCATAAATTAACACTTTAGGTAAAAAGAATTATGTATATTGTCACTTTTCTTTGAACCCTCCATTCTATATGTCTCTATATGTATTTTCTTCTCATTTTTAAAATTTACATGGATTTTCAGACTTAGATAACACATACTTCAGAACTAATATAAATAGAAGACATTATATTATAGTATTGAAAGTGTGAAAGAATATCTTAAATGGGCTTTGTGCAAATAAAAGACATTTCTGTATGCTCTTGTGTGCATTCCTATCGGTGCAGTTCAGCATGTGTCAATCAGGTGACATTTTATGCACCTAATAATGAAAATCAGCCTTAATAATTTATAGCCACAACTTATGTTTCTGAAAAAGAAAACAAAGTATGACTCACCTTTATTTTATTTAATAGTATTCAGCAAGCAGAGATGGGAGCAGCAATGGATGCACTTGAAAAATGTAAGCCGATCTCTTTCTGTAATTATATGTTCATCATGTAATGAGTGCTTTATAGGAAGAACATGAGCAAGTAGAAGAATTGTTAAGTGCTGATAAAATGTGATCTTGTTTTGTTCATAATTATTCTCCCTACACAGAGTACAGTAGAATGTGAGATATATATATAATTTTAATAGGTATTCCTAAGTGTGTGATTTTCATTTCCCTCTTTTGCATAGAGTCCTCCTCTCTGCCCAGGTAACCTGTCTGAACAGCTCCCCGTGTTTCTGACCATGTATTTCTCCACATTTTTAAAATCTTATATAAAGCAGGTGCAGTGGCCCATGCCTTTAATTGTAGCACTTGGGAGACATAAGAGGAAGATCAGAAGTTCAAGGCCAATCATGGCTACATAGCAAGTTTAATAGCATACTGGGCTACTTGACACCCTGTCAAAAAAAAAAAAAAAAAAAGAAAGAAAGAAAAAAGAAAAAAAGAAAAAAGAGAGAGAGGAAAGAAAAGAAAAGAAAGATATGTAGACATCAATCCATACATGTAACTATTTGATTCTGTTTAGTTTTGGGCCATGTCTTATTAAAATTGGGTGGTAGTTATATTCTTCTGCATACATTTACATACTAACAGATCTTGTACAATAAGACACCTTGTTCTTGCATGATATGTCATGAGCAGTCCTGTGGGTCTTAAGGAATGGCTCCAATTCATTTTTTCTTAATGGCTTAATGGGTGCATACTACGAATGCTACATTTTATTCAGGTTTTTCTTATTGTTGGATACAGTATGTATATGTGCTGAGTGCACATGTGCGTATGTTTAATCATTGTCAACAATAGATGTCTATATAGTGTGGCTTTTAGTTCTGTGGGATAGATTCTCAAGAGTGGAACACCCGAGTTGAAGAAACTTCATTTGCATAATTGACCATGTAGGGGACAGCCTGGTCTTAGAAACTGAAGGTGTGAGTGCAGGGCATTTTTCTTCAAGGTCAATTGTGAAGAATCTGCAGGCACACTATGACAATGCAGTGCTATTATGCTTCAAGTCCCCAGCTCAAGGAGGTGGGAAAAATATAGAAAGAGACAGCACAGTGCGGGAGGCTGAAAGTAAAATGGTCCAGGATCCTCAGCCACGTAGACTTTCCAGGAAAGGCAAGAGGGCCGCTAGCCAAGTGGAAAGCAGCAGACAATGGCTAACTGCTTGTGAAGCAGGGAGGCTGCTTAGTGGGGACTGAAGCCATTGCTAACAAGGTCTGACACCATGGATTGACTTGTCACTTGAGTTTTGCTTTGATTGTTGGGACTTTTTTTGTTGATTGTATACATAAAGGCATACATTCAAGTCAGACTATTTTTTAGTGTTATAACATTGTTAAAGCATTGTTAAAGTTTAACATGGTTAAGCATTGAAAATCACTTTTTTTTTTGGTTGTTTATATTTAGCTATAAAATAGAACTAGAGAAATCATTTATTCTGAGACAGAGTTCCTCCAAAGCACTGATGGGGGTAAACAGTTTAAACACTGGAAAGTCATTTGGCAGTATGTGGCAGGTCCTTAAAGAAGTTTATACTAGTTTATACTAGAAATCTAACCTAAACAAATAATTCCAACTAGAGCTTACATACTAGAGTGATTGTGACAGCTTGGTTTATAATAGCAAATAAATAAAAACCGGCATGTTTAACAGAAAGATGTTGAATAAACTATGATATATCTCAGGGCTGGCAAACATTTTCTGTAAAAGACCAGATAGAAATGTTTAGATTTCCCAAGCCACACTGACTCTTTCAGATACTCAGCTCTGCCATAAAATAGCCCATGGGCTCTGGTGGTAGGATGCAAGCCGACAGGTGAGTCTGTGTACCAGTAAAACTGTATTTATAGAAATGGGTTGAGAGCCATATTTGGCTTGTTGGTAGTAATTTCCTAACATTTGTGATAACCAAATGTAATGGGGTTTTAGGCAGTTTTTTGTGCAACTGCATATAATGCATTTTTGTCCCACTACTTACCAAATGTGACATTTTTGTAGCTACTAAAATAATGTTTTTGCAAAATAATCATGGGAAAATGCTTATACTTCTAAACAAAGGGTTATGGATATATTCAAGAAGTTTATCATTGCTTAGATCTAAGTAGTAGATTTCTTAAAAAATGTAAGCACTTGTGCAGTAGAATATACTAAAGAAGTAGGGTTCATTAAGCAGAAATTTGCTTGACAACTAACTTTTGGGAATTTAATTTTTAATAAGTGCTTATAATATTTGAAACCGAATTTGCACAGTACATAAGAAATCAATATTATTTGTGGGATAAAATTTCATTCTTATTTCTAAGTTTTAAATTTAAAGTCACTGTCTTCCAGACATACAAGGTCTTTTGTGGTTCGCTGACTGTATTTCCAGGGGTTTTTGACTGGCCCTGTGCCTTCTCCAGCCCAGGGTGAAGACGGAGCACCGTAGAAAAAGGGAGGGAATGGATTTAGATAGATCCACTTTCAATACTCTTCCCTCTCACAACAAAGAAGGCTTGCTTCCCTAAACATGGCATGCTTTCCCTCCCGCCTCATTTTTCATGTGTGAAACATGGAGTAGTGACTGCTCTCCTCAGGAACGGGCCATCTCTCAGCTGACAGGGCAGAGCCGTGGCATTAGCAGAAGGCACATGTTCTTTGTGGTGCTTGCCTGTCTTTTGGCTAAGCACATAGAGTGACTGTTTTTCTCGTGCTCTGTGCACGGTTTCTATCCTCATTGTCATACTAACACTGTGCCCAAATGACAGCAGGCGTGGGAAGTTCCTCACTCAGTCTCAGTCCCTACTGGTTCAGGGCTGTTGCACAGAGTCAGGTGTCATGGAGTGGGGTTCTCCCTTTAAGCAAATCAAAGTTTGCTCCTGAGTTTCTTTGCAGATACAGATTTGGTCCTTTCCTGGTCAACTGAAAAGAGAATTAATTACCTGACATGATGACTTCGTCTCGGTCTACCTTTTGTCCATCTGATCTGGTTTTGCTTTTTGTCAGAAGCTTTAATTCTTGGTACATAATGATGTGATACAATTATTTGTTTGAAGCTTTTAGTTTGAGCTTTTTCTGAACTATAAAATCTTGCTGTGCTGAGTCCTTTCGTGTCTCCCTGATAATCACTTGTTGCTACGAGAACAGTGCTTAAAGCATCTGGTTGGAAACCTTCAAGACCAATACATCTGTGTATGAGTATGTCTGTGTGCCTTGGTGCCATTACTTAATTTTGCATCAGATACTGAAATTTAGAATCAGGGATGCCAACCCAGACTTCCAATGCGCTTGTGTATAACAGAAGAATAAGGGAAGGAAACAAACTGTGCTCTGCCTCTCACTTTACAAAACCCGTCTGTATCTGCTGTGCGTGTGTTTGTATGTGTGCACATAATTACTTTGCGTCATTCTTTGCATTTGTGGTTATCCTTTATTAAGTGTAAAATATGTCTCCTTGTGTCAGATAACTTTCCCCAGATGGCCCACCAGAAGCGGTTCATTGAACGGAAATACAGACAAGAGTTAAAAGAAATGAGGTGGGAAAGAGAGCATCAAGAGAGAGAGCCAGATGAGACTGAAGACATAAAGAAGTGAAGGAGGGCGCGGAAGTGGCGGCGTGTTTACTTGACTTGCTCAGTGACTGACTGCTGTCCATTGAGACCTAGCCTAGTTTTCCTCGAGACAATGAATGAAGTGTGCCCATTGAAATAAAACACACAGTCCCCTGCTGCTGCCGTTCACTGATCTCATGTTCTGGTTTCCGCTGGATGGTCTTTATCACACGTATTTGGTGCCTCTCCTATTTAACAGAAAGCCTCACGTTAGTGGATGTGCATCATTCCCTTTTGTTTTGCTCTTTAAACAATAAAATTGAAGAACGCATATTCTCTGTGGAACAGATCCTGCCTGCTTCTCTATCTTCCGATTGTGACCTCAGCCTCATAGCTGGGAAGTGACCGACTCACCTTAATGTAGTTCTCACAGATGTGTTATTCCTATACTGTAGTAACAGCTATACTTTTAAATCTGTGGATTAACTAAAATGTTCAGCTTTCATCTGGGTATTTCATCTGAGTTCTCAGACACAGGTTTTGAGCCTTCTCCATTCTAAACATGAGGCCTTTGTAAAAGGACCTTTTGCATTTCACCACTTAGCAGGACTAGATAAAGGAGGACTCATGTTTGAGCATCTTGCTTTGGATCATTGGAATAGGGAGAAATCGTGGTTCTAAGCCAGTTTCTCTTTCCCAGGGCAGGAGTCCCTTCAAGATGGTTATAGGGAGACTTGGAAGTGTCAGAGTCTCCTGAAAGTCTTTTCAATTTTATGTGTGTGAAGTGGGAGGCTTTGGAGGAGGGTAAGAAGCAGGAGGGGAAGGGTTACTGGCTTCCATCAGCTTCTGTTAAGTGGTCCCTGTAGTAAAGGAACATAGCATTTCTTAAGAAAAGTGTTATTTTGCACTGAGTATCATTGGTTTCTTATTAATAAAGACAAAACTTCTTTGTAACAAAATGTGTTTTTATTGTCTCACAAATAGTATATACAAGTGCCTTCTATGTGTCAGGTACTGTTTCAGGCTTGGGGTTCAGCACCTCAGGGAGTGTGGTATAAGACACACCCAATCCTCAAGGGAGGTTGGGTGGAGGCAGTTTTCAGTGGGTGGTAAAGCAGACATTCCTAAAAAGGTGTCATCTGAGTTAAGATGAGAGGGACAAGCCACTAGGAGTTTTTTTTTTTATCTATACAGTGATTACAGATACATTATTGAACATTTGAAAATGTTATCAGTAGAAAGAATTATCTTGAAAAAACTAGAAAATGCAGAAAACATATAACCACAGAAGTCAATCCCTATGATTCATTCTATCAGCCATACAATGTTTACATCCTGTCAGACCTGTGTATGTACACATGTGCACCTGCACTCAAGTTTATTAACAGGTTTCTGTAGCCTTTTTAAAATAATGAATATATCCTATTGATATATTTTACATGTCTTCCAGTGTTGAGTCCAGCTGCATAATAGTGCTATATGGATATACCACATTCATTGATTCAGCTAACAGAAGATGTGGGGGTTGTAAGCAGTTTGCTGTCTCATATCCTTGCTTCACTCCAACATGGGGGTGGGGCAGGAGAGACAGGAAGAGAGATGGGTTCATTATAAAATATGCGTGGTACCTGGAAGGAAAAGATTGTCCTGGTATCCGTCTTCCCCTTCAGAGGCAGGATGTCGGGGTGGCGCTGGGGAGGAAGAAAGAAGAAAGCTCCCAGGGAACTAGTTGTCCCTGGCACATCTTATATGCTGTTTGGTACTATCTAAGTCTAATATTTAAATTGAAGTTACTTGTGGAGGTGGGAGAATGCTGGATTCATAGGTAGCCTTGACAATGATACAAGCAAAATGCAAGGGAACATATTTGAATTGTTTGAACAAAAATCTTTATGAAACCTGAAAAGATGTCAGAACAAGTGTCAATTCCAATGTGGCAGTCAGGGATTTGTGTTGAGACCTGAGTTTTTCTCTTTATGATGATACTCCGGCCCTATTTGACTTCTTTCCACATTAATGGCTTGTGAAGCTTGGCGAAGTGAAGGCCGTAGGACGCCAGTGTAGTTCTTCCAGACACACCATGAGGGCGGGTTGGCTCCCAGTGCGCTATGGAACAGTGAGGAAAACCAACATCTGAATTCTGTAAGCAGTCACATTGAGCAGCTTGGGAGGCCACTATGAGCACCTTCCAGCCGGCCTCCTACCCACCCCACTGCCATTGACCTGAGAAGAGCCAGCCAGAATGGGTAAGTTTGTGTGCTGAATCAAGTGTGAGTTAGCCCTGTTGTTTACCAGGGCTGAACAGGAACGTTTCTCTTCACGAGCTACTTGGGGCTGGTGGAGAGCACCATTAAAAGAGCCTGGTACTTAGCTGTAATAAATACCTGTCCAACCAGATGAGACGAACTTGTCACCAATGCTGTACTGGATGATCCATTGCTCACCTGCTGCTTACATTGGGATGTTTACTTACAGTTAGAAATCCCCAAAGCTTAGATGAAAAGGTTTTAAAATTGATAACCACAAAACAAATTCCTACTTGTGAATTAGGGGTTTTGAGAACATGCTGCATTCACAGGTTGATTAGGATAGTTGCAGCATGTTCTGCATCCTGGGTGTAGAAGGCAGAGTCCATGTCTGCAGAGAGCTCACTGTTTGTTAAAGGAAACACCAGAGTCGAGACTTGTTCCTTCCAGAAGGGCAGTGTTCAGCCTGGTCTTGGTGGGGTCACCCAGTCTGCCAGACTGTGAAATCTACCATACTCCCTGAGCAAAAAGCCTTTTTTCAAGTATCATTGTGATATCACAAAATTCGCAAAACATTCTTAATAACTTGTAATAACCAGTCTGTTTGCAAATGTACGATTGGTATGTTTAAATATTGATTCAAACATTTAGTTTTTATAACTCTTAAGTCACCTGTGATCTAGAGAAGTCCTCAGCTCCCCCTTTTTCATGACCATTTCAAGAAACTGGGTCAATCCACAGTATTACACATCTGGGATGGGTGCATTGCATTACTTTCCCATGGGGTCAAGGTTCGCTGTGTCCTCTGGCTTAGATCTAAAGCCCTGATTTACAATCATCAAGTGAAATGCAAATGTGTATTCAGGAATCACCTACCCTCCAATTATTTCAATAGTGCCATTTCTGCAGTGGTTGGGGTGGTTAATTTGGTCAGTATGGGCAAGCCAGAGATGTTTCCAGTAGACAGGCTTGTGGTCACATGTTACACAGCGATGGTAAGCGAATGCTCTCCTATTCTCTAAGCAGCTGATCTCTCCTTGTTTCTGTATTTGAAAGAGCTCGGGGTTTTCCTATAGCCTCTAGAGAAAAGCTTAGGTTTCTCACATGGCATGTAGTCCCTTCATGAGCAGATGTCAGCTCCTGAGACTGGTGCCTCCCAGCCCTATAACACTAGTTACAGATACTCAAGGACTTCCCGATTCTCCTCTCCAGGACCATCACTTCCACAAACAGGTCACCTCAAGAAGTGGTCTCAGCCTGGGGAGATGGCTTAGTTCCCAAGTTTGATACTCAGATCCCCATATACAGAGCTGGAAGCCATGACTTCTGTAGTCCCCCGTGCTAACTGTGAGAGGGGAGGCTGAGAAGGGAGAATTTTCAAGAAGCTTTTGGTGAGTACACCAAAAAGAACCACAGTAGAGAGAGATCGAAAGAAACCTTAACTAAAATGAGGTGGAACTGCCAAGATGGACCCGAAAGTTGTCCTCTGACCTCCACACATGCCAAGGCAAGCACATACCCGCCCTCACACACAAACACATACATGCACAAATTTTAAAAATTACTGGGCTATCGTCTGCCATTCTTCCCCAAGCCTCAGGGGCCTCCAGTGGGAATCCGTTTTTCTCTAAGAAGCCCTCCTGCAGGAAGGCTGAGAGAATGCTCCATCGGAGGCTGGATCGGAGGCTGGATCTCCTGTGCTCGCTCGGGTCAGGCAGGAGCTAAGTGTTCTGATTGAGCTGCGTGAGCGCGGGCCTGGTGGGAAGCTGTGTCTACCTTGGCTTTCCTACCTCTGTAAAATGATGGGTCACAGCTCCAGGAGCATTGTTTGAGATCCTAGGCTAGAGCCACGGAGAAGCTTGAGGGAAGAAAGGCTGTCCCCTCGGAGATAGCACTAACTGCTGGCTTAGGACAGGCTTTGGTCGACCACCCTCCCTGTCCAGAATATTCTATTATGTCGAATGACCTTTATTTTGTCTTACATATCTAACATAACACATCTCATTTTCATTTCCAATTAGATGGTCGCTGAACTCCTTTTTAGAAATTTGAGGGCTTCTCTGAGTAGTCTAAGCACATCTCAGAGCCTCCAGTTTTTCCCTTGAGACCACCTCAGCTACTCACATGTCCAGGGCCCCAAAGACACCTCTTTGAATACCCCACACACCTCAAATCTCTGTCAATAACTCAACAGTGAGTGAACACGCCTGCCTGTTTGAGTAGCTACATGAGAAAGTTTCATTTCACATTAGGGAGGAAGTTTTAAATGATGTTTTGAAAGGAAAACCGTGCAGCTGGCTGATCATTTGTATGCTGAATATTAGCCCGTCATGATTTGAGACTCCCCGATAAAACAAGTCATAATGAAAATGCGGCAAGACTCTGAAGAGCAGTGGTTCCAACGTTCACCTCTATTATTACAATAATAGGGGTCTCCTGGAGCTGTGGAGAGCTGTGGCTGCCCCTGACCAGAATTCAGCCAGAAAGATCAAGAGAGAGCCCTAATTGCCTTTCTTCTCAGATCAAACAATTGACTTAATTCTCCAGGCCTCCACACAGAAATGTGTTTGAGGAGATTCAAATAGGTTACTATGGAGGATTAAGGTTTCTCTGCAGATTATACTTTTATGCCCTGTAGCTCATTGCTTGAAGTGTTAAGTAGTTTTGTCAAAATAAGCAGGGCTGGAAGGATTTTTAGAAACTTACAAATCACCTACTCTTGCTGAGTAACACAAGGGATAGCTGCTTTTCCCCTGCTTATTCTTTCTTTCTTCTTCTTTTTTTTTTTAAATTTAATGGTGGTGACTTGGGGTTGTGGAGAAATTAACCATGTAAAAAGATTAGCTAAAAATTTCAAAATGCACCTTAGATAAGAGAAATACAAGTATAGGGTCTGTTGTGTTTTGTCTGTTAAAAATTGTTTTCCAAATGATGCAGCTGAAGAAGCCACAGAAAGAGAAAGGATTTTCTCCTGAAAGCCTAACTGCCGGAAGACCAAGTCCCAAGGGGATGTCAGGTCCGACCCTGGAGGCTTCCTCTTGGTGCTGTGCTTGCTAATCAGTGTTATTTTACCTGCTAAGACCCTCTTCTTGGCGACAAAGTAAGCTTTCATTTTCCTACAATGGACTATTCCCAGGAAAGGTCCCTTGTTAGGAAGTCGTCAGTGACATTCTGTCCTTGGTTCCACAGGTGGCTTGTTCTAGGTTCCATGGAGATGCATGTGGCTACCTTGATCAATTTGTACTTGTCCTGAGTCTGGGTCATCGCTGAGCAAGGCCACATTAAGAAACTTGTTTGGGAAGAAGAGATGACTCGGTGGATAAGTGTGTGTTCTGTACAATGCACGAAGGCCTGAGACTGTCCAAGGTTGAATCTCCATGTATGAACCCAGTCCTGTGAAATACAGGCTCAAAGGCAAGCTCCCAAATCAGTAAGAGACTGTCAATGGAGGGTTGTGGGGGGACCTGATGTCTTCTGGCTGCCACAGAATGGGACTCAGCAGGCACACAGGTGTCACACGTGTATACGTCACACACACATACACACACACACACAATTTAATTGATGTTGCAGTATTGATCAACAAACAACAAATGTAAGCAGCAGACTAGACAGAACAGTGACAATGTTGTGTGCAAACATCCCCCTACAACCATGGCTCTGGGTTTTACCATGGCTCTGGGTTTTTCTCTGGCCTGGCACAATCACTTTCACTTCGGGGTCAACTCTGCATTGGGTCTTGGCAGGTACTAGAGAAATTATTCTTTCGAACTTTGATTTCTCAAAGGACTCTCTCCATTTTTCTCAGCCTTGCTCTCTGCCTTCTCATAGGTAAGAAATCCATCAACAGACATCAGTACCCGCCAATACTCCCTAACCACTAAGAAAGGCTCTCATAGCCCCAACTCACTCCCCGGTGTTTGCAGAGTCTGGGGCTCATATATTATATATATATGATATATCTCATATATATAGTCCCCTCTCCAAGGAGGCAGATTGCAAGGCAAAGTTAAATAGTGGGTGTGTGGATGTGAGCCTGGCCTGAATAGAGCTAAATCATGCAAGGGGTAGAGAAACCAAAAGCCTGGAGAAAGGTGTGAGAGCGAGAGGCTGTCAAGAGATCCCCAGGGTTTGAATGAGAGAGGCAGGCAAGTGCAGGTGGAGGAACATTTACCTGAAGATTAAGGGTCACAAAATGTGACCAGTACAGCACCATCCCCTTCTCTGGTTGTCTTAAGATTGCATCACAAAACAGACAATAGCCCTTGCTCATAGATACAGCAGTGTTGACATCAGTGCCCAGAATGACCACTGGGAGATCTGACAGTACAGAGCTCTAACCAAAACTGGGTCACTGACTGCCTCCACCTCCCTGTGTTTCACATCTCCCTTCTCTGTCAATTTCCCTATCTGGTCATTCCCATCCTGACTGAGTCCTAAATGAACCCCTCTGCTCTCTCAAGTCCCCAGGCCTTCTTTGTTTAGATAATCATCTCTGCTAGAGTCTCAGCACAAATTAAGTCCCTTAGGCAGCATGGCAGCCTCAGACTGATGAGGGCTGAGAAGGCCTTGCACACAAGTGCAGGATGGACGCTTTAAGACGGGTCAGCAGACTGGAAAGGCGCAGACAGCACATGTGTTAGCCTGTGGGCAAGAGCATTATGTAGACACTTTTTTTAATAAGAGAGATGACAATTTTGCACAAATTTTTTTATCATAAAATTAACCTTGGCTGGAGACTTGGCTCAGTGGTTAAGGCTCTTGCCTGTAAAACCTAATGACCAGAGTTCAATTCCCCTGTGCCCACGTAAAGCCAGATGCACAGAGTGGCACATGCATCTAGAGATCATTTGCAGTGGCTGGAGGCCCTGGTGTGCCCATTCTCTCTCTCTCTCTCTCTCTCTGCTTGCAAATAAATAAATAAATAAATAAATAAAAATTAACCTTACAGACACTGGCATTTGAACTCCATATAATTTTCACATTACAAAGTACTGTTCTTTTGACTTCTTTCAACTCTTTAATATGGTAACAACCATTCTTGACTTGGGATGCATAAGAACAGATTTTGAGCTAGATTTTGCTCATGGGCCATGAATTACTGACCTCTCACTAAGAAGCTTGGAAAATGCCACCATGACTCAAGCTGCATTCTGAAGCAGGGTGTGCAGATTTGCTGGCGATGATCTGCATAAGAAATGCCAGGATCAAAGCCTCACTGCCAAAACCCACGCCTGGGATTCCTGACTGTACAGGTGGGAAGATGCCTGACAGAGTTTCAGGATTTTCTGCTCTTCTTCCAGATCATTTGGCTGCAGGCCCCAGTGCCTTTATAACTGATGTGGCATATTCCTTAAGCAAATGTCCTTTTATCAGAAGCCTGCAATCAAGGGACCTCAGGGGTAATCTTATGGTTTTGATTTTTGTTTTTACAGCATATGGTTTTCAACGCACTTTAACACACCATCTCATTTAATCCTCAGAATAGCCTGGGATTAAGAACCTAAGCAAAACCAAGGCTTCACAAAGTTGTCTTGCTGCCCGAGATCAGATATCCAGAAGTGGATGGAGAGTGGGTGTCAGGGGTTGCTGGGAACCAGGGAGAAAGCAGCAGCAACAACAAAAATATTTGGAGTCTTGGCCAAGGAAATAGACAGGCAACTGAGCAAATAAAGCAATAGTGTTGACGTGGAAGGAATTATGGCCTGAGAATATAACTCAGGTGGTAGAGTGTTCACTTAGCATGCACCAAGCCCTGGTTTCCATCTTCAGCACTGCATAAACTGGGCATGGTGTCACACATCTATGGTCCCAGCACTTGGAAAATAGAGGCAAGAGGTCAGAAGTTCAAGGCCATCTTTGAGTAAATAAGAGTATTCAAGGCCAACCTGGGATGCATGAGTCCTGTCTCAAAAAAGATGAGAAAAGAGCTGGAGAGATGGCTCAGTGGGTAAGGCACTTGCCTGCAAAGCCAGTACCCACATCAAGCCAGATGCACAAAGTGGCACATGCATCTGGAGTTTGCAGCAACTAGAGCCCCCTGGGGCACCCAGTCTCTCTCTCTCTCTCTTTCTCTCTCTCTCTCTCTCTCTCTCTCTCTCTCTCTCTCTCTCTGCTTGCAAATAAAGATGAAAAATGCAAGGCTTTGAATATTTTCAAAAAAAGTTAGCCTTGTTTATTGCAAGCTAAAAGCATATGTTAAAATAAAATGGTCTAAAAACTAAATAAAATCTCAAAGATAAAAAGAATAGACTTCAAGGTAATAATTAGACTCCAAAAGCCAGTTCTCATGTCTGCTTCTAATGGCCCGTAGTACTGTGTGTTTTGTTAATAACACCTCTGTCAAGATCTTAAAGCCGGCAAAAAAAGAGAATGCCAAGAAAATCAGAGTCCAGGTTGAGTGTAAAGGAAGCATGAATAGGGACATAAAGCCCAGACTCTGACCCTGCTGCACAGACCCAGAGGGGATCACAAAGGCCTGGACTGTAATGAACTGCAGCGGCTTAGTGGTGAAGGTGATCTCGCTGCCCCCTTAGTGCAGCTGTCCTTCTGGGAAGAGGTCAGGGAAGCAGGGATGGCCTGCTGATACTGTCGGCTTCAATCAAGGCCACACAGTGACATCACACAGACCCAAAGTTCTTTGAACACTACCCCCAGGAAGTGTCACTCGGTGACAGAACCGGTGCCCTTGCAGGGTACTGGTTAAGAACAAGAGCTTTGGAGTTGCACTCGTCTGGGTTCAAATCCCCAATCCCCCCTTGACTGACGTGTGACGGTGGGGAGCGAGCCTTGGTGTAGCTGATGACTTGTAAAGAAAGGGTAGTTCGGTTCACACCATTGGCTTATGGGTAGCACTAAATGAGGCACTATGTGTAAAATGCCTGCCACGGAGCAGTGCCTGGTACAAATATGCTTTTGTCTGGTGACAAAATTATTTGTTTGGCCAATGGCATCCCTACATGACTTATTGACTCTGTCAGTGGAAGAAAAAAGCTTTGCATTAGATTTCAAGCAATGAAGATGTGGGGGGAGGTTAAGTGGTCTATGAGGCTGAGTCACCAGATTTCAGCAATGGCATTCATAATGTCTGTTGCACGGGGTCATTGGGGGAACTGAAGAAGGCAAGTTTTTTTTTTTAAAGATTGTTATATAGCATCAGAAAGATGTTCATGACAATGTCCCCAAGGATACACAGACATACCGTATCTCGTTCCATAAAAGGCTGGAGACATGCTTCAAACCTCAGGCAAAGTCCAAAATGCACAGAAAAAAACTCCATAAAAAATGCTGAATTATAAAAAGCTGGGCATGGTGGCACACACCTTTAATTCCAGCACTCAGGAATCTGAGGTAGGAGGATTGCTGTGAGTTTGAGGCCAGCCTGGGGCTACAGATTGAGATCAAAGTCAGCCTGGGCTAAAAATAATCATGAATTATAAATACAGTATAAAAATGTGGATACAGGAATAAGGGAAAATAGGATCCAAAGATGCAGGAGAAATAAACATTCAAAATACATTCAAAATTAAACTGAACATCAGCTTTTTCTCCAGGTTTGGTAAAAGTCAAAGGAAAGAGAAGAGGTGTGGTTTTTCATTCTTACTGAAAAAGCTACCTATTCCTCCATCCCATCTCCTTCATTCTTCTCCTTTACCCTTCCTTCTAGAAGCAGAAATATTTAATCTCTACAACAGTCATACCCAGATATGTGCTATTTATAGATGAAGCAGAAAGTTCCCTGGGTTGCCTGAGGTCATGCAGAGGTGGAGGCAAGACAGAGCAAAGCCCTGGCCCCTGACTCTGAAGAAAACTGTTCAGCCAGAGCCTTGCAGAGCTGATCTCTATTGTGTTAGCTTGGGGCTGCCTTAGAGCCCCCTAATTTCTGCCAAGTGCATTGCTTTTGTATGTAAAAGAAGCAGAATTAAACTCTGCCATTAAGTAAGCAGAAACAGCCTAATGGAAGGTGTGGCCTCAGGCTACTGATGAAGACAGCAAGGAGCCCACTGGTCCTGAGCTCAAGATGAATTTAGCAGAAGGCTGGTGCAGGGCGTCAGTCGCTGCTAAATGCTGCATATGAAGTCAGCTTGTGCAAGGGCGCAACAGACTTTCACAGGAAGTACCCATTAACAAGAGAAAACTTAGCTGGGCGAGAACACTGTGGAAGGCAGTTGTTAGCAGGAGTGGAACAAGGCAAGACGGAAGAAAACCAGCCGGTTCCCAGAGCCCACAGTAGCCCCTGATTCTAGCTGGTAACTGATGCCACAGCTCTGTTGTCCAGAGTTACAAGTCATCATAACTAAGTGAGGTTCAAGTTTACTGCACGGTATAAAGTATATTGTTCCCCCTGGTCTTTTTAATAGATCCATAAAGTCCTGAGTTAAGGAGCTCCACCAGGCACCATCATATTGCTACCTGAACTGGAGAACTTGCCCATTATTGCAGCCCAGAGTAAGTGACACCATGATTTTAGCACAGTTTATGTGTCTCTGGGTGGCCATCGATTATGCTCGCTTGGATTCCAGAGTGCATCTCACAGTAGGGTCGTCAGGGAGACACTGAGTTACCAAGAGGGCAATATTCCTACAGTAAACCTGACCGCTGGCGTGGAGGGCTTTCTTTCCCATGTCTCTTGATCAAAACCGAGAGCTTAGCACCTGCAAGAAAGCTTGGGGAAGGCAACATCACTGGGTCCAGTTCTATGTTTTCCAATATTGAATTTGCAGAAGTGATGGGCTTTATGTAGCCTTGTTCTCTATATGAGAACACAGCACATGAATATTAAGTATCTGCTGACTTACCTTCTCATTGCTGTGACAAAACATCCAACCCAAAGCAGCAGATGGGAGGAAAGGGTTCATTCTGGCCAACAGTCAGTCTTTAGGGAACATTTCATCATGGTGCAGCAGAGGCTGGGCATCATGTTTTGTCTCATCAACTGGAAAGTAGCAGCAAGCGTGAGTCAACTCAGGCTGGACACTAAACCTCCGAGTCACCAGCAAGCCTCTCTCTCCCAAAGGCTCTGCCCGCTGGGGACTAAATAAGAAGGCTTAATCACAGACACATAAAGTTTTGGGAGACATTTCATATTCAAACCACACTATCCATCACTTGATTTGATATTTCTTTTTTAAAAGTTTATTCATTTATTTGCAAGCAGAGAGAGAGAGATGAAAGAGAAGGAAGAGAGAGAGAGAGACGAGAGAGAATGGGCGTGCCAGGGTCTTCAGCCACTGCAAATGAACCCCAGATACCTTTGTCACTTTGTGCATCCAACTTTACATGGGTACTGGGGAATTGAAGCCTGGTTGTTAGGCTTTGCAGGAAAATGCCTTAACTGCTGAGCCATCTCTCCAAGTCCTGATCTGAGATTTTTAAGAATTGGTTAGTTGATGACTTGGTGGTAGGTTTTTATACAGGCTCTTATATTAAATAGAGTATCCATTGACGGTGGAACTGTGTTCTTTGGTAGTAAAAAATGCATTGATAGCAATTTAATTCTCTTCTAGAATGTGAGTGGACTGCCTCCTTGAATGGAGAGCTGTTTGGCTTCTCCATTGGTCTTAGCACACACTTGTGAGGTTCTGTGTTTAGCTGAGCCCTGCAACCTTCACACTGTCCGAACCCAGAAGAAGCTTCAGGCCTGTCAACTGTGCGAACAGTTGCTGCTGGTTCCCCTCAGTGAGCGTATAAAACCCAGATAATGTTCCCTTAGATAGCTCTGTGTTCATCAAAGCAGTTTGTTGCTTCCAGATGTGTTAATTGAAAGATATACTTACTTTGGTTTCTAAATCAATCTACCGATTTTATGACATAATTGGATATGATCCAATTATATTTTGGACACCATCTGCCAAAAATGGTTTTAGTTGGTCCTGTAATCAATTAACTGGAGTTCCTCTGTATCCGGGGGCTGTGCTCATAATAGAATGTAATTTGGAAGAATTTGGACCATCATTTGCTAGTTGTGAGGATATTCAACTCTAGTCATGGGATTTTAGGGAAGGAGCTATGGAATTTACTAGAACCCTGAAATGGAATCCCTGTGCCCACTGTGAAAGCAAAACATTCAAGGACAGAGCCAGTGAAGAAGCGTAATGGGCCATCAAGGGGGAGACACTTCTAGACCCATCACGAGCCACAAACAGTGCCACGCCAGGCAGTCCATCCAGAGGAACCTGACCTTCACACACAAGTCATGGCTGGCTTCCGTCTGAAATTCTGCTCGAGAATAAAACGTAGTGGCTACACATTCTGGTCCTGCCCACATATCACTAGATCACTAGAAATGTGGTAGTCTTTTCAAGGAGATGGTGGCTTGTGAGAATCACCGCTTATTGTCAGTAAACGAAAGCCATCTTTGTCCTTGGAGATGCTGTGGGGTTACTGAGGAGCGCAGCAGCCCATAGCGTTGACTCTGTCAATACATAGCCCTGACACAGAAGTGGTCAGGACGCTCCTCAAGAAACATTGCTTCAGAGGAAGCAACCTGTTTAACCCTTTAGTTCCCATCTTAGACCTACAGATTCTTCTTGACCAGGCCTTTCTATGAGTGTGAGAGACTTGTTTCTCCTCCTCTTTGGATGGGAAGCAGGCTGTCAGGTGTAGAATGAACATGTCTGAAGGGAGCGGAGATATGGCTAGGCACGATGGATGAATCAGTCATAGAAACATTGTAAGGCAGGAACTGTGTTGCTTCATAAAAATCAGGTGTATATTCATAACTGTCCTGAATCAACAGCTAGCAGAATGCTGCTTTCCAGCTCACTCATGATACATTTTCATCTTTTGATTCCAAAATAAACTCAAGATCAAATCACATTTTAGCAGAAGGTTGATAATACTATTTGAAGAAAAGAAGGTTTAACTGAAAATAAGAGGATCATGATAAAAAAGGAAAAAGACCGATTTGATAGGTTAGGTATATAGATAGAAAAGAAACTCCTGGCTTCTTCCAGCTTGGATCCCAGAGGTGCAGTCTCGTTTGCACACGAGACTGAGAGGAAGCTATTGCTGTTCAGTTTCCATCGAGGAGGAAACACAGCCTCTCCTGAAAAGACGCACTCATGCCAGATGGAGCTCGTACCTGTGCCCCTTGGACTTGAAGTTGGCAGCGCTGTCAGGTGTCTGGCTGGAAAGTCTTCCATACTCTGTAAGGCCAACTTGGTGCTTGTGTGCACACTGGAGGGGAGAGAAGTCAGTTAAAAGAAAATGATGCTGTTGGACACGGTGGTCACCCACGCCTGGCATGCCAGCACTTACCAGGCCGAGGCAGACAGAGTTCAAGGCCTGCCTGGGCTGCATAGGGAGATCTTGTCTCATCCTCCACCCACTCCAAAAGAAAGCTGTCCCCTCCTTGCCATCACCTCGTGGGGAGGCCTTCAGTTATGAGGCTGTGTGAATTAAATTGGAAGGACACCATGGCAGCTGCTGTTGGAAGGAAGCCACTGTTTTTGATCAATAACTGGACAACAGAAAGGAGGGATGTCATTGTGTTTCCTCTTATTTCCAGTTCTATGGAAATGTATGCTCTATTTCTGAACTATTTCATAAAATAACTTAATATTCTTGGGTTGCATAGAGGTGGTATTGTAGAGTAGCTGTGTCTGTGTCTGACAGGCTGGGTGGTGGGACTCCTGTATTTAATACTTGATCTTTTTTTAAAAGTGAAGTAACAGACTTTTAAAACCACAAATGCTATTTGCAGAGGTGCGGTTGAGACTATCTGTGCCACGTCAGAGCGGCGTCAAGAATAACTCTCACCTGCCAGCTTCCTTAGTCCTACAGGCTCATGTTGAATGAATGTCAACTTCTCCTTAATGTTCATTTAGCTTGTGGGGAGGAGGGGTAGCAGGTTAGTTCCCAAGTAAAGTCATAGCAGGGACCCAACCTGGTCAGCTAGAATTTGTAGAGGCTGATAAAACAGCTTTTTGAAGCTCTTCAAAGGTAAGCTCTGCTTTAGAAACTCTCCTGTCTGAAACCTCATCTTCCTTTAGTCTAAGTTGTTCTAAGTTGAAGGTCAACAGTTACATTCAGGGAGAGTAGCCCGCAGTGGGCAGAGGGTAGATCTGCTTAGAGGCAGGCTTGGCTGGCAGTGTCCCTGGGATAGGTGAGGCTGCAGTGATTGGCTGACAGCGGCCTTGGAATAGGTGAGGCTGCAGTGATTGGCTGACAGCGGCCTTGGAATAGGTGAGGCTGCAGTGATTGGCTGACAGCGGCCTTGGAATAGGTGAGGCTGCAGTGATTGGCTGACAGCGGCCTTGGAATAGGTGAGGCTGCAGTGATTGGCTGACAGCGGCCTTGGAATAGGTGAGGCTGCAGTGATTGGCTGACAGAGGCCTTGGAATAAGTGAGGCTGCAGTGATTGACTGACTGCGTCCCTGAGATAGAAGAGGCTGCAGTGATTGACTGACAGTGTCCTTGAAATAGATGAGGCTGCAGCGATTAGCTGACAGTGGCCTTGGAATAGGTGAGGCTGCAGTGATTGGCTGACAGCAGCTTTGGAATAGGTGAGGCTGCAGCGATTAGCTGACAGTGGCCTTGGAATAGGTGAAACCAGAGTGAATCAGCTCCTGCCTTCTCTTCCTCTACAGCGAAGCCTACAAAGCCTTTGCTTTCCCTTCTGTGTTCACGTGTCTTCTAATTACTCATTATTTGTGTGTGTTGCTATAACAAAATATTATCAGATGCTGGGTTACTTATCAAGAGATGTTGATTTGACCCATGATTGTGAAAGTCCAAAAAGCATGGAGAGGGAGGGAGGTAGCCTTAGGAAGAGGCAGAAAGGCCCAAAGGATATATTAATCTTCGTATCTCTGGGTGGAAACACGTGGATTTTGCCCAGCTAACCGTAGCAGCAGCCACAGAGCTGGAATGACTCAGGTGCACACGTTCAAGCCCAGCCCCTTCCAGACACGCTGCACCCAGGTCTGCTGACTTCTGGATTCAGCTCCAGACCAAAATAAAAAGCCTGGCTGCTCACAAGGCTTTTGATGCCTCTCAGCAACTGAGGTTTTTGCCACAGATGAGGTTTTAGCTGCTGCCAGGGTAGAGAAGGAGGGAGAGGATCTCCACGGCCCGGGGGTATTTCCACTCCTCACCTACCCTCCCCTACCACCCCCCTTCCCGAAGCTGAGTGGGGAAGGAGGGGAGGGATTTTTGTCTTCTCCTAGGCCCTCCCTTGGACAGCGACCCTTCCCCTAGGCCCATGAATTTTTACAGGAGCCCTTAGATCACCTGGGCATTCCTATTCCCCTTCCTTGATCCACAGACTCCCCCTTTCCTCTCCTGACTTCTGAATAAATATGATAATTTAATAGCCATCCTTCTCAGTCAGTCTGATTTTTCCAATTCTCTGTTTAAAAGCAAGCATGAGTTTGGGTTTGGGGTTGCATTTGAACACCCCCCCAAATCATAAAACTTTGTAACAGCATGGCATTGTGGTCTGACAAGAGCCTCTTGGTGACATTGCAATTTGGTAGAAAAATAGAAAGGGATTAAGCAGCTCAGAAGCATGCAGAAGGGTCATTGAGTGAGCAAGAGTCAGTCACCCACCTATGGGCTGTAGAGGGTGGAGCTTCGTAGAAGGCAACCTTGGCCAACTGTCCCTGAGAGAGGCGAGGCTGGGGAGGGGTCAAGCTCCCTCTTTTGTAACAACCTGCTCTCACAAGAAGTCGTTTTATTGCAGGGGAGATTGCTCAGTGGTTAAAGGTGCTTGCTTGCAAACCCTGCTGGCCTGGGTTAAGCCAGATACACAAAGTGGTACATGCATCTGGAATTTGTTTTCAATGGCAAAAGGCCCTGGTGTACCCATACTTTCTCTCTCTCTCTCTCTCTCTCTCTCTCCCTCTCTCTCTCTCTTGATCTCTCAAATAAACTTAAAAAGTATTTTTAAGAAAAGAAAAAAATTTATCAGTTACTTTCTCTTGCTAGGACAAAATACCTACCTAGAGGCAGCTTAAAGAAGGAAAGGGTGTAATTTGGCTTACAGTTTCAGAGGGTACAGTCCACATTGTCAGGGAAAGCATGGCAAGCCTGATCACACGATCACATGAGCAGAGCAGAAGGAGAGAGAGATCCCAAAGCCCACCCTCAGTGACCCACTTCCTCCAGCAAGGCTCCACTTCCTATAGGTTCCACAACCTGAATAGTCCCATTACCTGAGGATCAAGTGTTCAAACACATGAGTATATGGGAGACACTTATCTCCTCCCACCAGACCCGGATCCACTCCTTAGAGACAGTATTGATCCCCATGACCTAATTACTTACCCTAGGCTCCGCCTCTTAAAGGTTCTACAACCTCAAAATGTGGTTCACGCTTCCACCGTGTGCACACTTGGAGGACTGACCCTCCATAAACCACCACACCCATGCTTTTGAGTGAGGCTGTGAGTCGACAGAAGGAGGAGGTAAGCAGCACGGGGCTTCTTGGCTTCTCCCAGGGGATGGGCAGAGGAGAACAAGGGGTGTCAGTCCTCCATGGCAGAGCACTTACTCATGGAGAAAGCTGTGACTTCATTTGGGTGCTGTGATGAGGAAGTTCCTGATCTGAACTCGTGGCTCTGACCTCAGAAGATTCCTGCCATCTTGGTCCTTGGCTCCTTGTGCGCTGGCCAAAGTGCTGACTGTATGGGAGCCAAAATGCACCAGTCTTCCTACAACTGCTACTCCTGTCAGACGGTGGGACTGACTTTGTCCTAATTGGAGGACCCAGTAACTTCATATTCCATGGGAGAGACATGGAATCTCCCTGGTGATCGTCTCCTCCTGGGGTTGATGGGGGAGGAGGAGGGATGGTAACATGAAGAGTTTCAAGGTTCTAGGCTGGAGGTCAGCATGTTTCATGGAGCTAGATGGAAATAGATGGCTGAGAAGGACAATGGGAGCATGGTGACATGTTCAGAAATACTAGAGAGTAGACCAAGCCAGGTGGCAGAGGGCCAGGGGACCCATAGGATTTAGTGCTGGTCTATGGCAGAAAGGCCCATAGTAAGTGAGAACACGGGGTTGGAGGGGGCTTCTAGCTGAAATATGATGGTGAATGTCATTGTCAGCCACACGGTGCTGGGATGAATCTTCAAACCAGGCACAATTTGGGGGAGGAAAGTATTTATTGAAACCACAGATTGAGGGGAAGTTCTGTAACAGCAAAAGAGGCTGGTCCTCTTTCACAGGTCTGAGCAGAGAGAAAAATCCATCACCAACACCACATACACAGAACAGGGAACAGGCAGGAGGGCAAGGAGAGAATTCTTTCACCTTTATATAGCCCTAGGGTGGGGTCTTGCAATTCTATCCCAGACTTAATGGCTTCCTGAGTCTCTGGAATTTCCTTCCTTCACTGCCCACACAGGAAAGGATGTTTACTTCTAGCTTCTTTGAGCTTCTTTACATCCTGTCCCCTACTGAGAGGCTGCCTTCCTGTGAACATCCTCAGAAACCCACCCAAGATTACTTGAAAGTTCAAGTTGACATCAAAACTTAACCATCACAGTGAGTGTCCTGACAAGGGGACAGTGGAGAAGGCCTTCCCTCTCTGCAAGTGCATAATGCCTATCAGAACTGCTGCTGTTTAATGCAAAGAATTTACAGCTTAGCTGACGAGACTCCACAGAAGAAGCCCAGGCAGCCCAGGGTAAAGTGACCAATACATGGTATTCAGTGTGAATGGGACTTCTGAGAAGGGTTCCCCAATGGGTTTGAATGACTGGAAGAGGTAACATGGAGAAGTTGAAGTCTGATCTGGTTCTTGAAGTTGCCAATTGGAGGTAGAAAGAATTAACCATGGCAACAGAGTTGGGTGTCTCCTTAGGAAGAAAATGCACTAGACTAGCTAGGATGGAAACTCTGTGAAGGGGACAAGCAGGCCACAGTGTTAGAGTCCCCTAACCACTGAAGGGGATGCCAGCTTTTGTATCTATGCCAGTGTGTAACAGGCTGAGCGTAGATATACAAGGTCACCTTAATTAATGAACTTTATCCCTGGTCCAGGAACAAGATGGGCTATATGAAATTGACATGTAGAAAGAAAGCAATCAGAAAAACTAAGATTATTCAGTCTTAGATTCCTAGCAAATGGAATTAGGTTGCTCCCACCAAGCTCCATCAGGGAAGAGGGCCTGTTACCCTATTAATGTGTAATCTTCTGCTCTCATTGGCAAAGGCATGCTTGGGGAGAGGCCAGTAGAAGAGAGATTGAGTAGATATTCAATTAGATGATTATATGAATTAATAAATGATGTTATTAAATGTTTAGTAATCCAGTCCTTTTCTTTCTAGACTTACCAAGAATTATTTTAGTAGTAAGTTAACATTTCTTTTGGATTTGTCTGCAGAAAGAAAATGACTAATCATGGGTGTTCTAAGTAGTCTGGCCAACAAGAATTTCTTTTCATGAAATAGCAAACAATCATTTGTTTTTCTGACATCATACTCATGAGTTTGTCTAATGGAAAAGATCTACTTTCGGTTTCTGAATTTAAGTATAAGACTGTGGGGCTATAGATATTATTTCCTTTTGAAGTACTTGGGATCAAACCCAGGGCTTTGCAGATATTAGGTAAGCACTGTACCTTGGAGCTACATCACTGACCTACTATGAACGTCTGCTGGTTCATCATGACCTTGCCATGGCTGAAACTCCATGACTGGGGAGTGTCGTAGCTGCCACCGTGATGGCTCCCGGTGAAGTCTTACTGAGCAGTTGCTGTGGGGAAGGCAGTGTCAGAGGGAAATGGTTCATTGACAGCCTTCAGAATACCCACGACAGTGGGGAAGACAGCTCCTCCCAAGGTCATTTATGGTTCCCAAGGTCATTTATGATGAGCATTGAAATCAAGACCAAAAATAGACTTTGGGGAGTAAGTGCCGCTCCCCTGGGCCCAACAGAAAAAGAAAAAGTGGTCTTCTTTTGATGGGGTCTTGCTATGTTGCCCAGGCTAGTCTAGACATGGTGGGATCAAAGGGGCCCCTTGACTCAACCTCCTGAGTAGATGGAACGACAGGTGTGCACCAGTGTGCCCACCTAAAGAAAGGTAACATTTAACTAGCAGAACTGGCCATTTTAGGATATGGGAGCAATGTGAGGGATGTCAAGATACCCTTTGTTGCTGAGGATGGGGATAAGTTCGGGAAGGAACAGGGTTGAACATAACAGGCAATTTTCCTTTAAGTCATGGCAAGTAGTTGGTGGTGTGTGAGCAAGGGAGTGATGCAAATTGACCTTTTTCATTTTAGGCTCTTAAATGGATTAGATAGACATTTCTAAGGTGACAGATAAATGATAAGACTATTGATTCCTAAGTGAAAGGTCAAGAAAAGCCTTTATAGAGGGAAGATGGTGGTGGAGGGGGACAGGAAAGGAGCAAGGTTCTTAACATGATGACTCAGCAATACTACCAGTCCCATGGAAGCACAGAGGATGGTGTAAATCTCAAAGGTTGGGCGCCCAGTATAGTGGAACTGCACATATGAATTTAGGAACTGGATTCAGCCTATGTATTGGTTATTTTTGGGTCACTGTGCCCAAAATACTTGACCAAAATAAGGAAGGAAAGATTTATTTTGGCTCACAGTTTCAGAGGGTTCAATTCATGACTGTCCCTGTGAGCTTGAGCAAAACATCACTATGGTGGGAGCATATGGCAGAAGGCAGTTGTTCATAGTATGAGAGACAGGAAACAGATGAAGTGGCCGGGAATACAATACCCCCAAGGAGCTACTCCCAAAGACCACTTCCTCCAGCAAGGGCCCACTTTTTAAAGTTTCTATGACCTCCCAAAAGAGTGACACCAGTTGGAAATGAGACATTCTAAACAGGATTTGGTGCGAGACATTTCATAGTCGATCCATAATAGCCTATTGCACCCAACAAGGAGTGGGATTAAATTCAGGAACTGTTTTAGAGGAGAGGGGTTGCCTCTGGGAGATCACTGGGAGGGAGCTGGAGAGAGAAGATAGGAGGGAGTTGTTTCTGTAAGACACTGCTTTGAATGCTATGCCATGTTAGAAATGTCAATAAAGCCATTGGGAAGTCTTTCAGCATCTTCATCCATTTTCTGCTGTCAAAACCGAATACCATGGATCAGGTGTCTTCCAAGAGGCAAAATTTGATCTGGTTTGGTTCTAGAGGCTGGAAAACTCCAAGAACTTGCCACCAGCATCTGTGCCCTGTCATATCATGGCGGAAGGGCAAGAAGCACGTGCAAGGTAAAGAGGAAGCTAGAGTCAAACCCAGGAGTTCAACAATCATTATAGTGATGTCACTAATCCATTATGAGGATTCTATCCATGATGTAATCACTTCTTGAAAAGTTCTGTCTGTGAATGGTGACTAAATGGTGACAAGTCCATTGTGGGTGTGGAGGGGACATTCTAACTAGAACATTCAGCCAAAATAGCCATCTTTGAGTTCCTGGTCTCTTAGGAACCCCTGCGCCTTATTCTTCCTGTTCTGTGAAGTAATTGTGTGGGAACAGCCTGTGAGAAGATGAGGCCCTGTGCGAACACAGCCTCAGCTCTGTTTCCCAGCATGTAGCTGGAAGATCTGACAGGCTCAGCCCATAAGCACAAGGACACATGCCTTTATTGGATTGTCAATGAAGTTCACAACCAAGAACGATTAAAATGCCTTTGTAGAAACCGTGGAGGTAAATACAACAGCATGTACAAATAATTCATCTGCATATGAAGGAGAATGGCGATACCACTCCTGAGCCATGGGTGCAAGATGAGACACAGTTCAAGAAAATGTGCTTTGTACTGACAGATTGTGTTTGAGATGCCAAGGGGAGAGACCAGGAAATATCTCTCAAGCCACCTGAACACTCTGCTGACACGTCGGAGCTGTGGGTCTGTTTAGAGTTTTCATAGAGAAACACAGGTGGTGGAGAAAATGGCAGCTGGACAGAATAGAGGGTTAAATGTCCATTTCAGATGGGGGCAGTGGGTGAAAGAGCCCAGGAATATTGTTGAGAAAAAGACAGGACAAGAGAGAGAGAGAGAAAGAGAGAGAGAGAGAGAGAGAGAGAGAGAGAGAGAGAGAGAGAGAGAGAGAGAGAGAGAGAGAGGTGGTCCAGAGAAAAGCCTGCAGTCACTAGAGCGCCTGCACCTTAAAAGCAGCAAGGAGAGAGTCTAGAAAGTAGTGGGCTGTCAGAAATGTCAGATGCTTGCTGAGTAGCAAGCAGAATGAGGTTTGAGAAAGATGGCCTTATTTTAAGGAGAAAGACACACTCACACAACAGACTTTTCCAGGTATCGTCACCGACCTCATGGTCCCATTAGATCACTTTTAGATTATAGTGTTCCCTTGCTCTTCCAAGGAACTGTTCATTCCATCCTATCCCGTCTCAAGTCCAACCAGGCCACAGTGGGGCCAAGAGGGAGGCTGGAAGAATCAGGCTCTGCTTGTGATGCCTGAGGGATTTATTTCCTTTTTCTCTATCTTGAATTGTTACCCAAACCCCACAAACCCAAAACTACAGTTTTTACATACATTTTATGTTGAATATTTTAAACCGGATATATATCTCACTTTCGAAAGGATTTTTTTTTTAAATAGATAACATGATACTGTCTTTCATTGAAAAGCAAATTTCCTGGGTAAAGACATTTTTTCCTGCATAATGTAGGAACTGGAAATGTGTACAATTGTCAGATGCTTCAGAAATGCTTCTCTGTGCCAGTTATTGATCTGCGTTGTTTGATGACCAAGACTTTAATTCCTATAAAGCTTAAGTATATGGAAGATCGATCGAAGAATCGCCCATTTGAACGGTACATCTTGTACTTTTCAAAATGGCAGTTTTGATTTTCTCCACTAGGTTACTCAATGCCTTTCCTATAAAGATCCATGTGACTAATTGACTTGATTTTTCTTGTTGCTGTTGTTGTTGAAGAAATCTCTTATTTTCATGTGAAACTTATAGATTTAACCTGTTAGAAAATTTAAACTTTGTGGGTTGGGGAGATTATTGAGCAGTTAAAGGCACTTGCTTGCAAAGCCTGATGACCTGGATTCAATTCCTCAGTACACACATAAAGCCAGATACACAAAGTGGCACATGCATGTGGCATGTCCATATTCTCACTCTGTCTCTCTTCCTCTCAAATAAATAAATAAATAAATAAATAAAAATATAAAATATATTTAATATATATACTATATTAAATATATACATTTCAATATAAAATATATTTAAAAAGAAAATTCAAAGCTTTGTATTATAGCAAGTTTGCCCTCTTTATGTGAGCATCACACAGTACTTTTGGGTACTAGAGTTAATCTTGGTCCCGTTTGGATAACTCCCAGAGAAGTACCTCCTTAATCCCTGTTTGCTGAATGACCAAGGGAACGGATTAGTCCTTTTGACCAACTGAGTGCCATTTCTAATGTAAATGTCATATTTTTACATGGTGCTTCAGGTTGTAAATTACTGCAAGTTATCTAGAAGTAGACTGGGAATTAATCATAAAATTCAATCGATCATAACCAAGAAGCAAGATGTACCCGACCAAAAATAAAAACATAAAGAACAAGACAATGAGGCTTTTTGAATTTGTTTGTTTTAATCCCATGGTTTAATGTAACACAATGTAACCTGTAAAAGCACAGCTGATGAAGGTTTCACCATTTTTAGATAAGATTCTGAGTTGGTTCCGGAAAATAAAGCCTTGAGAGCACTATGGTCTTTGAAATTGGACGGATTATACAAAATTTACCAGTATTGTGGTCTTGGAAAAATTTTTGTAAAGTTGAAATAACACTGCCAAATATCTCGCAGGGTGGTATATGAATTACATGTGATAAAATGCATAAAGTCTTGGGTGTATGATCTACAGATCTAAGTGAGCAGGGAACTAGTTTTCTGCTGCCCTGTCCTGCCAGGATCCTCATGAGCAGAAATTCAGTTATGCAGGAAGAAGGGCAGTCAGCAAAGACTCAATTTCCCTTCCTCTTATAAATCAAGAACAGGGTCGTGAGCTGTATTTTAGAGTGCTTACTGGGAAAACAAGGACAACACACACAAAAGCTAGGCACCGAATCCCTTCTATTAGCAGAGCTGTAAATGGACGCTGGCATTTTTTTGCTTGCCATTTGAAAACTGGTGTTCCTGAGTCCTGTGAGGAAGCCCACAAACCACTCACTCTGCCTCTGGTATTGACATTCTGGTGAAGAACTGATATTTTCTATAGGATTATTACTCATCGTGACTGAAGTTCGATAGATGAATTAAAAAACACAGCCACTCCTCAGCCCTGGAAGTGACTCACTTCTCAAGTAATGCTCTGCTTTCCTTCACGGTGGACTTAAAGATGCCCCCATCAGAACTGCTCACTGTCACAGGGGCCGCTGGCCCCATCCCAGAAGAATTTGTGGGTTGTTTAATGGAACTGCACAGGCATGTGGCTGAGTGCTTTCTGGAGCTTGTCCTGAAAATTCCTGTAATTTGCACCAGGTCACTTGTCCATTTTAGCTGACTGAACAGTTGGAATCACGGGTGTGAAAAGGCGGCCAAAGGAGTAGTTAGCAAAGACCTTCCAGGAATGTGATGTGCTGTTGCTGTCTTGACCCTGTGTAAGCAAGGTTGTGAACTTCAGCGATTCCCTTTGCAAAGTTCGTGTGCACGCTTGTACACACACACACACACACACACACACACACACACACACACACACAGAGTTCTTTTTAGGAACTGTTACTTGTGAAATCTGATTATGTAAATCTGCCAAGCAAACAAAACCCAATGCAAAATAAAAAAAAATCAAGAAATATTAGCCTCAGTGAAAAATCCTTCAGCTAACTGAAGGCCAACATCTTAGCAACTCTAATGGGTCTCCAGCCTTGTTCTGAATATTTTTGGTGCTCTTTTTAGACGGATTAGACTGAAACAGGTTGGTGGTGTTCTCCATCTGTTATATTGCCAGTGTGGTAAAAATTCAGGTTCTTATTTTCCACTTTAGCATTTCGCTAATAGTCTGTGATTTTCCACCCAGGCTGCTTTGTGACAGTCTCCTGCAGAATCCCCTGCTCCGTGGTCTTTTCTCTTTAGCTATGTCTTATTATCCATTAAAGAGTAATGAGATAAATATGTGCCATCAAGTGACTATAACGGAGTAAGTGCCCAGCACAACCTTGTAAATGAGTAGTTGTTCTCTCGCCTGGAGAGATTTAAAATCTGTCCACAGTGGAAACACTTTGAAGAAACTGGTTAGCAAAATAAATCTTTATTTAGTATTGCATTGATACAGTTCATGCAGGAGTTTTGTTAAAACTCTACTTACAGTGAATGCATGTGGGCATTTATAGAAGTCAGGAAGGGAACATGAGATGTATTTACACTGGGTAGATTTGTATGTAGGCTATGAAGCAAAACCGTGATCAGAAATGTTGGGTTTCTGGAGGAGAAGGCAGCACTGACTCCAGAACCTTGGGGAGGGGAGGGAATTGAGCAGGTGTGGCTAAAACATCAGAGGGCTCCTGTCACCAGTGAGTAAGTTACTTCTTGGGTTTTCATTGTAGGAAGGAGGGTAGCAATTACCCTTTTGTTGCTGGACAAAACACCCACCAGAAGAAGTTTATGGAAGGAAAGGGTTTATTTTGGCTTACAGTTGTGAGTTTCATCGTGGCTGGGAAAGCATGGCAAGAACCGATAGCATGGCATTATATCTTGTCACATCAGCCGGGAGAAAGTAGCAAGAATGAGATAGCTTGCATTGGCAAGGAGGCTGGATTATAAAATCCCAAGGCCCAGCCCTGCTGACACACCTCCTCCAGCAAGGCTCCACCTCCCAAAGGTTCCACCAGCTGGGGATTACATATGTGGCTTCAACACAATGAGGCTGTGGGGGAACTTGTACATTCAAACCACCACAAAAGGGAACTCAAGACTGTCCTTTGAGGCTGGATCACCAAGGTAGGAAGCTCCCTGTGCACTGTTAGAGGAGGACGAAGCAGGTACCTGCTGGACTAAGTCAGTGTTGCTAGATACCTCCCTTGGTCAGGAGATAAAGCCACCACCCAGTTCTGGACCCTACCTTCTGTTTCACCACATGAGTGTCCTGTGGAGTTTGCCACATGGATATTATGCACAAGGATCTGTCTATAGGGAGATAAAGCCATTACTCAGTTCTGGACCCTTCCCATTTGTTTCTCTTCATGAGGGTCCTATGGGGTTTGCCACATAGCCATTAAACAGGAGGCTCTGTGCTTAACCCTCAGTTACCTTTCCAGTTACGTTTGTGATGTGGAGATTGGAGCCTGGAACAACACAGAGATGACAGTTCAGGAAACTTTTAAAAAGAGTTATTCAGAAAATCTCATATCTCTCCTTTCTCTCTGAGCATTGGGAGAATTCCAATTTAGAGATTAGTTTTCCCTAAGTCAGTCCTGCTGCTCGTGTTGCCTCAGTAACAGTGCTAACGAGAGAAAGAGTTTTCAGGAGACCCATTTGTCAAGCTCTGCTCCAATCGCAAGGGCTGAACTTATCCATTCATAGACCATATTAACTCCATTGCACCTCTCCAGACTCATGAATTATTTTATAGGCAAGCCTGAAACTATGTTCCTGGATTAGAAAGTAATGAAATACCAGGACTGAGAGGTTAGCTTTGTGAGACTAATTTAAAATATCGTGGGCATCTTTGAAACATAGCCCGTATTTTCCCTTTAGTTCACACTAGCTTTGATGGCAAAACTTTTCCAATGCCTACCCATGGCCATGATATAAGACAGATGCCATTAAGTGTCCCCGTCCCAGAAAAAATTGATGCCTTCAACATTGGAAGCATTGTCAAATGGAACCCTAGTCCCAAATTTTGACTTTGTGGCCCCTCTTAGTTTGATGCCACTAGCTAATGCGTGATGCATTATTTTAGAAAGTGGTGAGCAGAGTGTAAGTTGCAGAGTGTGAGAGGACATGCTTTATAAATTCATGCTTTGGGTTGACAATGGCAGGTTGAGCAGCCCTGCCTGTCAGGAACCAAAAGGCGCTGTGGTTTGAATGTGTTCTCCATAGGGTCATGTTGGAAACTCAATCTCCAAGTTCATGTTAGTGGTACTTGAAGGCAGGGCATTGGGAAAGTAATCAAGATCAGATGAAGTCAGGAAGTAGGGTTCCCATAATGGCAGTAATGGTTTTATAACAGGAGGGACCTTGACTACATGCCATCTGTCATGTTATGATGGAGCAAAAAAGGCCCTCTCCAGATGCTGAGCAGATGTGGTCACCATCTCTTGGACTTTCTGTAGTGGTTTGAGTCAGGTGTCTCCATAAAGTTAATTTGTTCTGGATGCTTGACCCCCAGCTGATGGCAGTTTTGGAATTGGAACCTTATTGGAGGTGCGTTGTTGGGGGCGGGCTTATGGGGGTTATAGCCAGCTTCCCCTTGCCAGTGTTTGGCACACTCTCCTGCTGCTGTTGGCAGTGCTGTAGAGGAGGTGATGTCCACCCTCTGCTCATGCTGTTGTTTTCCCTGTCATCATGGAGCTTCCCCTCGAGTCTGTAAGCCAAAATAAACCTATTCCTCCAATCAGCTTCTCTTGGTTGGGTTCTTTGTTGCAGCAACGAGAAAGCTGACGACAACAACAACATCTATTCCCTTTTCTTGAGAATTTTAATATTTACAATACTATAATTTGATCATATTCCCATTCTGTTACCGTCTTCTGTCTCCCCTCACCCGCCCTAATTCCACTGAGCACCCTCCTGTTTCCGAATCGTTCTTTCTCTGTTTTTATGGCTTTCATTCTTTTATTCCCTCCTCTGTCCTCTAGGTCAAAATGCTTCTGGGCTCAGAACTGTGCAGATCTTGTGGAGATAACAATGGCCATAGTGAGGTCATCCATGCACCAGTCAGCTCATGTCCAGATGACAGAGCCCAAAATATTCCTTCCCATCCGGTGACTCTTACATTGTCTCTGCCCCCTCTTCTGCAGTGTTCCTTGAGTCTTGGAGGACGGGACAGTGATAAATATCTATTCATTATATATTACTTTATTTTGGGTATTTTGTTATAACAACAGGAAATGGACTAAGACAAAATATAGATGTAGTGAACCCACATGACAGCCATGATAAAGACAGGAAGAGGTGGGTGACCTGTGGATGAAAAAGTGCTATGAACTTCTGGGAAATAGAAAGAGAAGAGATATGTTGAAGGAAGGAGACACGCTTTAGGATGCAACAGGGCACTTAGGAGCCATGAACTGTGAAGAGACTCCAGGTTTTACGTGGAACCATGAGATGCGCTAGGAGGAAGAGGGCCCAGTGCCAAGAAAAACAAACAACCTTCGTGGGAAGCCCAGCTCAGCTTGTAAAGCATAAAGCCTGGGTCCTCTCTGTAGGCCAAATCAACCAACCAGCTGCTTGGAAATGAGCAAAAACAGAGGCCTATTTTACAAACAAATATAGACCACGAGAAAAAGTTCAGTTTCCAGCTAGGAGATGATGTCTGCTAGACCTGTCGTCCTTAATTCATCCTAAAGTTCTAATACAATACTGTTGCTGACATGCCTCCCCCAGATGGACCAACTTCCCAACGAGAGTTCTCTCAGGGAGAGGGTGTTGGGGGCTGGGGAGTTGATCTATTTATGCAGCAGCAGAGGAAAGCCACAGCAGTTACCCTGGATTTTGCTGTTAAATATGAATGAACATTGTCAATCTTAGGACAGAATAGGAAAAACATCTGTCACAGGGCAAAAAATCAGCCACATGGAAGAGAGAGAGAGGGAGAGAAGGAGGCAACTTGTGTCAGCAAAGCTACATTCAGCTGCAAGTACAGAAAATGCAACTAAAATTGACTTGAGCCAGTAGGATATTTATTGTTCTCAATGGAGAAACTGAGCAATGCCACTAAGGACCTGTGGCCTACATCTTCCTGTTCCGCCAACCTTATCATATGAGTGATTTCTTTCCTCAGGTTTCAAATAGCAGCAGGAATTATATGAAGAGTGCTATTCACATATATAACATGTATGCATCTGACATACATTATATACATGATATATATACATACATGTTAGACCATTATCATTAATATGAATGCTTTTCCTCACTAGTGCCTCAGGAGATCTGTATTAGCCAGGGTTCTCTAGAGGAACAGAACCAGTAGAATGAATTGTGTTAAAAGGGGAATTTATTGGATTGGTTTATTGCAATCCAACAATAGCTATCTGCAGGTTTGAGAGTCAAGGAACCCGGTGGTGGCTGCTCCGTCCACGGAGCTGTATGCCTCAGCAGTCCCAATCCAGCATGGAAGCCCTGGAGGCTTTCTGGAGAGCTGCTGGTCTTGAGTCCAGCTGGAAGGCTGAGGAAAACTTGGTTCCAATGCTGATGAATGCTAGCCGAACAGGATAGACGCACGTACAAGTGAAGGCACTTAGCAATTAGTAGCACTGGCAGCCAGGCAGGAGGAAAGGGCTGTTTTCTCTCAGAGCTTTCTTACATAAAGCCCACCACCACTGGGATGACGGCCCACTCTGGGGCAAGGGTTCACTCTGGAGGAAGGACCTTCTACTTTAGTCGGTCCTTCTTCGAAGCAACCTCAGAGACCCCCCCAAAGGGGTGTCTGTGAATTCCTAATCTGATCAAGTTCACAACAGAACTTAACCATCATAGGGTCCCATGAGCTTAGGTAACGTTACATTGGATCTCATGAATTGGGTCTCATGGTTATGTCTATGCCTATAAAATTATTTGTGGTTGGCTCCGACCAGGGTTTCTCTGTCTGGATTTACTGATATCAAGGTAAACTGAACTTGGTCAGGGTATTATGCATCAGGTATTATGAGTCTGAATGGTGACTGATTCATAAATATAACACAATTAGAAGAGTGGAGGAGGAAGGGATGAGGGAGGGTGCTGACTTTGTCATTGACATAGAGTAGACCAGAGATCCTGATGTCTGTCATTAGGTTTGGGTCTATGGTAACAGTTGATAATCCTCACCTACCCAACCTTTTGTTTTTAAGTTCTGAGATTGTCTCTCTATTAAATAAAATATGTCATGCTGAGGCATTCTGAGCCCATTATCTAGAGGAGGACTGCCATAGAGTTCTTGGCTTTGGAAATTCATTTTTTAACCCCCATAGACTTTGGATTTACAAAAGAAGGAAATGAAGCATTAAGGTAGTTTGTCTGAAGTGAGGAAAGAGGTCAGAGAGTTAGAGGAAGAGAGATAATAAGTAGTTGGGAGGTTGTGTGCACTCTGACCCTGAGGTGAGCAGGCTGGGTTTGAAAAAGGCACAAGGAGCAGTGCACCCTGTTCTAGAAACCAGCAGACCAGACCACAGCCTTCCATCAGAATGATGCCATACCTGCCAGTGTGTTGTTCCAGGCACAGAGGGCCCCACACAGGAAGGTCTGTTTGGATTTCTGTGTCTCCGTTTTACAGAAAGGGATCAGAAAACCTTTCATGCCCTTAAATAGGGCCACAGGATGGTTGGTCATCTGAAGGGATCTCTAACCAGAAGACTGATGGCAGCGATCACATGGACGAATGGTCAAAGTTCACAATGATGCCGTGAGTAGCTCAGTGATGTCACAAGAAATGCTAGTGACCACATTTTGGGATATGCCAACTAGGACTTAGGTGAACATAGACTACCAACCAAAACACGCCAATGTTTCAGCCCCTCAAAAATCACTGGACTGGTCAACCTTGCCAGGCAAAGTGAAAGAAAGAAAGAAAGAAAGAAATAAAGAAAGAAAGAAAGAAGGAAAGAAAGAAAGGGAAGAATCAAATCCGACTTCACAGAGTTTAAATGTAAAATGATTGGTTTGCTTGGATTTGACAATGATTCAGGTTTCTGCCAGCTAATGAAATGTGGTCCTTTAGTTACAGAAGCAAAAAGGAAATTAATCCTTTTTACTCTCAAGAACACGGCTTGAGAAAATTGAACCTGCTACAATAAGACATGGAGGCATAAGTATTTTAAAGTAATTAAAGATAAATAAGCAAAGAAATAAAAACGATAATACGTCAAATGAAAGAAAGAAAAGGTGGGAGAGGAGTGAAGGATTGAATAAGTTAATTAAATCCTTATCTTTCATTTCTGGAAGACAATGAGCTAAATATCAATTTGATACATTCAGGAATTTCATGCAAATTATTTAATATTTTAAAGTGGCGAGTATAAGAATTGAAAACAGAAGCAGTTAAGATGTTATTTCTGTTTGTAAGTAGGAGACTCTTTCCATCGTATAGTCTTTTACCATTTGCTTTTGCTCTTAGAACATACCCATTGTTGGAGACAGCTTCATGTTGCTGGGAGGAACATCCAAACCAGACACAATTTATGGGAGGAAGGGGTTTATTTCAAGCTCACAGATCCAGAGGGAAGTTCCATCAATGGGAGAAGAAGCTGCTTCCTTCCATCCAAGCAGAGAAAAACAACCAAACAAAAGCAGCAAGCACAAAACCCAGATCACTTCTTTTCATTTCTTTCTTTCTTTCTTCCTTTTTTTTTCTTTTTTGGCCCAGATAACCTTTGTATCAAAAATCCTGCTAACAGCCTTCATTATCTTCTTAAGTTGATGGGATGAAAAAGAGTCGTGGACCATTTTGAGAAGTGACCCACAGGGCATGCCCCCAATTAGTGCTCCATTCTACACGCACAGAGTGGCATCTTCAACATCTTCCTAAGTTCATTCACACAAACCCTGAAGAGGTCTGTGCCGGTTATGCATATATTATGAATCCCAAATCAGTTCTGCTTGGTTTAGGGCTGGTAGAAAGCAATTAGTGGGAGTAGTTCATTGTTTCCGGCTGTCAAATTTCATTAAAGTATTTGCAGAACTCTTGGAAATCAAACCACAAAATGGGCTGGAGGTTTCTTTTCTAAAATTGATTTCAACTTCTGGCAGCAAAAGTGTAAGTCGCCTGTGTTCCATACTTTATTATCGTTCTACCAAAGAATTCCCTTCATGTGGCCACAGCGAGGTGAGCAGAGCCTCTGACCTCTGCCTGTGCAATTTTGCTTTCCCAATAACAGCCGCCCGGAAGTTTTGGGGGTGGATTGCTTTTGCTCAAATGCCATGCCTGAACACTGGCCTTTGCTTTTTGACCATTCATCTGGCCACCGAGGAGAGGGCTTATTCAGAGGTGACAATAGAGACAGAGGCTTCATCAAAATCAAACTCCATAAGCCACTGTTATGCCTACAACAGAGTGCTTCTGTTGAAATTCAACCCTAGGCATTTTTGAAATCTTCATGGGTAGGAGTCGGGGAAACCTGTCGTTTAAAAAGTGCCAGCAGTTGTCTAGATCAGTGGGGACGACAGAACTCCTGTCTGAAGAAGATGCTTCTTTTGTTCTGGGTGAACCACCTGAATGGGCCGCTTCGTGCCTAAGAGCAAACACACCTCACCCTTGGCTGTCAACATGAATTCTTCTCTGTGAGCCCCCGCCATTAAGTGCCAAAGCTGTAGCAAGAAAGAAATTTCCATTTAATTGAAATGAATTTTGGCCTCACCTGAGGCACTCAAACAATTTCCTCAGAGAGAAATATATCAGTTGGATAATGAACCCCCAATTAAACAGTTTAGCAGACTACAGTTGGGAAGCACACAGAGATGTGCACAGAAAATGTAAAGCAATGGATGGTTATCATTCTGGTTGACTTTCTGCACCATTTTCTTCAGCACTTCTTCAACCATTTGTGGGCTGTGGTTAAGTTGGCCTCACAATCTATTTAAAAGTAAAATTAATCATAGATATCTTTTTAAACATATCTTTATTGTCAACAATTAGATACACTGTATGAGCAAGTCTTGTCATGGTACCCCCATTTCCCTCCCATCGGTCCTCATCCCATTGGGGACCCTCCTTGGTGCACATACTGGATCTCTCCATGGGGTAGGAGGTTATGAATAGCACAGAGGTAGCCAGATTTCCCCCCTTAGTGTGTTGTTGCTGAGGGGAAGCATAGGTATCTTAAGGAGAAAATAGATTCTAGATATGACAGTGCTTTGAAAGGCATGGAAATCAGGCAAGGTACCGCAGACTGACAGACTGACTGATCAGGCTACTTTTCCCCTTTTCTTACTCTGTGCATGAGCACCATGCAGACTTGCTCTGGATCAGATCTCTAACTAGACACTGTTGGAGTGAAATGAGCGAGTGTCTTTGCCTGAATATGTACTTTCAAATATGACTTTTTATGGCTCACTTCTTCCAGATGCTTTAGCCAACACGAGTTAGCATTCTGGAGAAAGACACCTGAAGTGTGGAGGAGGGAATGTAGTTCAGTTGGAAGAGTGCCCAGCAGGCAGGCAGGCCTTCCCTATTTCAATCCCCAGTGCAGCACAAAGCCAGGCACCGTAGATAGCATGCACCTGCAATCCCAGCATGCAGAAGCGTCAGGTGTCCGAGACTGTCCTGTCTACAAAGTGAGTTTGAAGCCAGCTTGGGGGTGTGTGAGATCCCACCTCAAACAAACCAACCAATAAAAGATAAATTATAAGAAATAGAAAAGAAAACAGGGGTGTAGTGCTTGTGATTTTAGTTGAAATGTCCCCAACAGGCTTATGTATTTGAACACTTTGTCCCCAGCTGGTGGCGTTGTTTTGGGAGGTTATGAAACCTTTGGGACACGAGAAGTAGGTCAAAACTGGCAGAAGTAGGTCACAAAGGAAGGCCTTTAAGATTCTACCTGCTTCATTCAGTTCTGCCGCTTTATCTGCCTTCTGGTCTGGCACATGCCAAGACATGGGCTCTGTACAACTTCACTACCAGATGGCGAGGCTTCTGTGGCCATACCTTCCCCAACACGACAGACGAATGTCTCTGAACCCACAGGCCAAAATAACTCTTTCCTGGCTTAAGTTGTTTCTGTTCAATTTTTTATTTTGTTATAGTGGTGTTGTATCAATCACTTTTTCATGACTGGGACAAAATGCTTGACCAAAAGCAGAGTATGGAAGGAAAAGGATCTATTTTGGCTTACAGTTCCAGAAAGAAGAGTCCACCATGATGGGAAAGTCATGACAGGCCTGAGCAGGAAACCCGTGTCACATTGGCAGGAAGGGAGAGAGAGAGAGAGAGAGAGAGAGAGAGAGAGAGAGAGAGAGAGAGAGAGAGAGAGAGAGAGATTAGCAAGTGGAAGTAGACTGTAGCAGTTCAAGGTCTGCCCCCAGTAACACTGCCTCAAAGAAGGCTCCTCCACCACCGAAAGGTTCCAGAACCTTCCCAACAACTGTGGACCCAGTTCAAAGACACTAGCTGAGGGAGACATACACCCGTGAAAAGAAAACTGGTCCTTAGAAGTAGAGTCTTTGCTTTGATAAACATGACTCCATGGTTCATAGCCTTTCCAGCTGGTTTGTGTGGGGAATTTGTAGGAATTTTTATGGAGTTATAGGTTAGTAAAATCATAGAATACTGTGACCAAAGCTTTATTATTTTTAGTTATATTTTTGGTTACCAGACAAAGAAATAGGTTTCATTGTGACATTTTCATAAACATATGTCACTATACTTGGTTCTAATTTGCCCCCATGCTGGCTTAATATCCTTTCTTACCTCCAGCCATCCCCCAGCTTTGCTGGCATATATTCTGTCCTCTCTCTTCTTCTCCCTCGGCTTTCTTTCCACCTCTTTCTTCCTTGTCCCATATGTTCCAGCCCAACAGAGTGTCCCCATCTTAGACACTAAGGGGGGAAACCTGGCTACCTCTGTGCTATTCATAACCCCTACCCCATGGACAGTGTTCCATGTATGATATTTATCTTTCTGAGTCTGGCTTATTTTAACTAAAAAATGATTTCCACTTTCATCTATTTTTTTCCACAAATGCCAAAAGTTTATTATTCTTTACTGCTAAATAAAATTTCATGGCACACAGAGCTAGAGACATGCATTCTTTATCCATTCATATTAATGGATGCCTAGACTAATTCCATATCTTGATTATTGTGAGCAGAGCAGCAATAAACATGGATGACAAGTATCTCTGTGGTGTGTTGACTTAGAATCCTTCAGGATTGGTCCTTGGGAGTGGGAGAGCTGGATCCTCTGGTAGTTCTATTTTTAATCCTTTATTTTCTCAAGGAACCTTGATTCTGAATTCCATGGTAGCTTTACCATCTTAAGTTTCCATCCACAGTGTGTAAGGGTTCCTCTCTCCTCACATCCTCACCAACTTGTGTTCTTTGTTTTCGTGATGAGAGTCGTAATGACCGAAGCGAGGTGGAATAACACTGTTCCCTTTCTTGGTTGTTAAGTGCTTTTTCAACATCTTATTGACCATTTGTATTTCTTTGAGAACTATTCAATTATTAGCACATATATTAATTGAATAATTTGTTTTCCTGGCATGTAATTATTAGAATTACAGGTTCTAGATATTAATTACCTGTTAGATATGTAGTTGAGAAATATTTTGTCTCATTCTTACTCTGTCAACAGAAACTCATGAACTATTCTAACAGTTCAGAAGACTGAAATGCTGATAGAAATGTCAGTGGTAAGAACTGCTCATGAGGTTTCAGATGGAAATGGGGAACATTTTGAGAACTTATTAGAGGCTAGTATTGCTACATTTTGCAAAGGAATCTGGCTATCTTCTGCCTGTGTCTTGAAATCTTAAGTAGGACTAAATCCAAAAGGAATGAGCTAATTTGTTTAACACAGGAAATTTCAAGATATTTTAACATCCAGGGGCATGGTTATTGCTCACTGCTTTTAGACAGGTTTATAGTGTGAACCAAGAACACAAAATGGAACAGAAAGATATGGAAGACATGAAGTTTAGTAAGAAAAGGAGCATGAACTCACTTAACCTTCTAGACAAAGATGGGTGTGGACAAAGTAGTTATAACTGTTACAATAAATAGTGCTAATAAGAAAAAAACATGCATTTTATTTTTACCAGAATAAGAAAGGTACTTTGAGCATAATACTTCTTCATTGTGGGTTTTAGGGTGTGAAAATCCAAATTTACTAGGAAGACATCCACCTGGAAGGAAAGTGCCTGAAAAGAGAATGCCTTAAACAGAGACACCCCAGGGAGACACCCCAGGGAGACACCCCAGGAAGTCCTGCTGGCAAAGGGCCATCTACTGAAATATATTTCCTCAGCTTTAGCTACTTAGATGCTCAGAAGCCTATGACCTACTGGCTTCTTCTTGAGCTGCACAGAACACAATCTCATCCACATGGCTTTGCAGTATACAGAAAGCAAGGGAGATAGAGTAATAGAGGCTTGCACCCAGGCTTCAGAAAGAATAAAAAAAAAAAACCCAACTAATGAGATCAAGCAATGTGCACAGACAGCGTCAGACTCCATGCAGGGAGGCCTTAAGAAGCCAGAGCATGAAATGGCAAGGGTAAAGCTCCCACTGCAATGGAGACACCAGTATGTTGTTGAGGATGCCAGGAATGTAGTGGCTTTATTTTTTTCTAAGGAGCACTATTGGCACTGAGTCGAGGTAGCCCAAGAGAGGCCATGTGTTCTAGAAATGACAGGTGCAGGGCTTCCAAACATATTGACACTCACATAATACTATTATGTGTCCCAGATATTGAGCAGAGTTTCAGGATTTAATGTCTACCAGGCTGGGTTTATGTCTTGCTCACATCCAATCTTTCATTGCTACCCTCATGCGCTTCCCTTTTGGAATTGTGACTTTTACTATATTGGAAGTATATGACTTGTAATTTGATATTACGGGGGCTCCCAGGTAAGAGTTAGTCTTTGGATGATGGGGGACATTTTACATTCAAACCACTTCAGTACTTCTTTCAAAAGAAGGCATATCTGAATTAAGCTTGGAGAAAAATGTATCTCTGGAAATCTTGTTATTTCTGTTTATAGACAATAGCCTGGAATGCGGGGGGGGGGGGCAAGGAAGGAAGAATTCTTTTCCTATTTGAATTAAGGTGCACTGCTCATGAAGTGTTGACTGTTCCTGGGGTGGTAAGGTTTCTGTTACTATTGTTTTGAACTGCTATGATTGGTTTATGTCTCCTGTACTCATATGCTGAAGGCCCAGCCCTCTAATATTGTAGTGTTTGGAGGTGGGGTCTTTGCAACAAAGTAGAGATGAAGTCGTAACTATTCTGACTCCCTTTCCAGCCTCTAAAATGTTAACAAACAAACTTCTGTTGTTAAAGCCACTCAATTTGGGGTACAGTTGGCTCTTTGCATCTATGAGTTCTTTATTGTTGGATTCAGCCCCCCCACCAATAGTAAATATGAGGAAAAAGTACTGTGCCTGTTGAACAGATACAAAGCTTATTTTTTTCATTAATATTTACATTGAATTAAATACTGTTTGTAATCTAGAATGATTTAATCTACATAGAAAGTTGTAAACAGGCTATATGTAAATACTATGCCATTTTATATAAAGACTTGAAAATTCATGAATATTGGTATCCCAAGGGTATCCCAGAGCCAATCCTTGTGGAGACTGAGGCCCAGGCGGGTGTGCTTTGCTAAGTCAGCCTGAGCTGATTATATAGACACTGATAGGAAATACAGAGAAGGGTAGAGGGCTTCATTTCCACATCACTTTGGTGGCAGATCATCAGAAGAGAATTGTCACAGTCAAGTCCAACCAGAAGACATCTATGTCAGATGAACTAGTTGCTTTCTTAACTCCAGGTATTCAAAAGGTGGATTTGAAAGCTGTTTTCCACAGTGATTCCGAATGGTGTGATGTGCTTTAATTAGGGGTCAGTGTATCTAGTTCAGCTCAGCTAGCATTTGGTGAATATTTATTCTATTTTACTTTTGAAATTATTTATGTAAATTCCTGGAACCATTTTCCCATTGATTAAATGGATGCCATTAAAAGATGTTTATTAATAGGTTGCTATGTAAGGCTCTATGAGATTCATTGCAGCAGCTTTAAATTTGAACCAATGGAAATACACTCTGTTTAGTATGAGGTGAAACTTGGTTGCTGGAATAAAAACAACAGATTCAAAATGGCTTTAAAAATGGAAACTTATTGACTTAGAAGTACAAAATTAGGTCTGGCTCAAAATACTACTTAACTCAGAAGTTAACTCAGAAGTTCAAAATATCATGATTTCTCCATGACGGTTTTAGCTGGTTCCCTCTGCTTTGTTCTGGATTTATCTTTGAACTTCCTCCTCTCAAGCTAGTCTAATGGCTTCTGGAATGCTAGACCTCACAGCCTTACTACACTATCTGATAAAAGAGACCATGTCTTGGAAGATAAGGGAGACTCCTATACTCAAAGCCCCAGACAATACTTATTATGTCTCCGGGACCTTAATTAGGTCATATCATCTTCCCTAAAAAATATAAAGACTCAGAGACAGAGAGGATGGGCAGCCAATTGGTTCATGCTTCACTTGAAAACAAAAGAGAAATCAATTTTAACCCAGATGGCTAGGGAAAAGAAGGGAGCATTTGGGCTGGAGAGATGGCTAAGTGGTTAAGGCGCTTGCCTCCAAAACCTAATGGCCTGAGTTTGATTCCCCAGTGCCCACATAAAGCAAGAAGCACATAGGGGCGCATGCATCTGCAGTTTGCAGTGGCTAGAGGCCCTGGTGTGCCCATTTTTCTCTCTCTCTCTTCTCTGTGTCTCTCTCTGTTTGCAAACAAATAAAGTATTTTTTTTAAAGAAGGGAGTAGAGCTGGAGAGATGGCTTAGCAGTTAAGGCATTTGCTGGCAAAACCTAAGGACCCAGATTTAATTCCCCAGTAAATCCAGATGCACAAGGTGGCACCTGTGTCTGGAGTTTCTTTGCAATGGCTGTGCCCTGGTGTGCCCATTCTGTATATATATCTGCCCCTCTCCCTCCCCCTCTCTCTCATAAATAAATACATAAATAAATAATTTTTTAAAAAAAGGACAGAGTAATTGTGCAAAGAAAAGTTTGGGTGCTGTAAGAGGAAAGAGGTGAAGCATAATAGTAAAGTGAAACAAATGTAGCAAGAAAAACACAAAGTATCTTGATGCAATGTTGGCAAAACAGACAGGCTGAACCCTTTTAAAAGTAGTTGACACTTTCATGCATTCATTTTGACCCATCTCTCGCTTCCCCCTCCTCCCCTGAAGATGTTTCTTCTCCCCATTAACATCTCCATCCAGCTTCCATGCATTTTTGACCCACCTAGTTCCATGGGGGTGGCTTGCATTATCACGAGTGGGAGGTCAACCCACCAGTGAGCACCCCACTAAATGACATGCCTCTCCCTCTTCCAGCAACCATTAGCTGCCACTCTTTATTCTGGGAGGTGTGGGGACCCATGGACCTGTCCTGCATCTATGAGAAATGCTGACAGGTTTGATCTTGTTGAATAAAACCACATCAGTTGTGAGTTCAAGATTCAACCTTTTGTCAGGGTTGGAGGGATGAAAGTCAAAACAATTATCCTTCATCTGTTAGTTTTTACTTAACCTTCAAAATCCATGTAAGAGAGGAGGGAAAAGATATTTTCAAAAGGTAGAACCTGGCAAGAGCAAAGAGACAGAAAAAAATGTGTAGGATAACTTGATTTAGCATGACTACAATATAAAAACGTAGGAAGACAGAGCTGAACAGGTAGGTTGGAGGCTTATTGTGAATGGTTGCTTGAATTCCAGCAAGAGGAGTCATATTTAATTTAGAAGCTAAGGGAGACTCATTGGCAGTTTTTGAAGCAAGGAAAGACATAACCAAATATGCCCTTTGGGAATGTTAATCTTCCAGCACTGAACTGGATAATTCAGAGCAGAGAAAGACAAATTCAGAGGCCAGTTAGGAAGCTATAGTAGTAAGGGATGGAATCTGAGAGGCGGAGAGGGATGAGTGGAGAAAGGTAGTGTGACAGTCAGGCATCTACAGAGAAACCCCTCCCCTTGAGTGGGAGGTGTCTAATTAGAGCTACAACCTAGGTGCTAAAATGGATTGGTCAAATATGAACCAATCAGCTGTCTCTCTGACTCACCTGGGAAAACCTTAAATTGACTTCCCTAGAGGAGGCAAGCTAGGAGAAGGACCTCTGATCCAGGCCTTAGGAAGGTAAGGCCTTCTCCACTCCAGCTGGGGTGGGGGCAGGCTCCAGACTTTTTCCCTCATGAACCTCTCCTTCTCATGATGGGAGCTTTCTGTTATCTTTTCTGTTTCTGCTTATTTAGCTAAACAATATAAGTTCTGTTAAACTCTCTGACACGTGTTTTCACCACACTTGTGGCTGGAGAACTCTGTAACTCTCCATGTTCCCTTAAATAATAAAGTTTCCCACTATACCTTACTATCTTGTTGTCTATGATTTTAATTCTTTAACTTTATAGACAAGAGCTCAGATACTCTTTAAACTTGGGGCGCATTGAACTTTTTACTGGGGATTATCTAAATTCTAACCCTTCCCCTAACCCTTCATGGCTTGTAAAGAGTTAGAAGGGTATGAGCTCTGAAGTCAGGTGATTAGCCAGAAAGCTGTAATTCAAGAGAAAAGCACTTAGGACAGCAACAAGCCGGGGCCTGAAGCCGGGGCCTGAGAACTTTACGGAACACTAAGGACTGCCTGCCCTGATCTGTCAGAAATCCTTCTAGAACTCACCCTTTCTATGAGCAAGCACCATTCACTGTGAGCTCTGCCACAGTGTCTATGCACAAGCTGTTAATGCTCCAGCTCTCTCATCCAAGGGCAGAAGCACAAGCCGGTCAACAAGGTTGGGGATGAAGAGGTTAAAGTGACAGCCATTATTCTTTATGAAGACTCAGAATAAAAACTCTAGAGTCAGGTCGACAGAAATCAAAACATTATTTTTAGTGCTAATAAATTGTAAGTGATTAAGGCGTAGTGTGAAGGTCAAATGAATGTTCTTAGGTTGCCCTTGAAAACTAAAATGATTCATTGATTATATTCTGATCATGTTTGTGATACAAGTTATTTCCTTCAGGGGCAAAGCCTCTAAATGAAAACTTGCACTGGATCCTCAGAGTACGACACTCCTGTGGGCAGCAGATGACAGTGAGGAGAGGAACACACTGGGCCATTAATTTAATTGCTCTGCCCCTAGGGATGAGAGGGTTGGGGACAGCTCCAGTTCACCTTGCAGGCATGTCCTTGTAGGTAAAGTGGGGACTCCCAGAAGATCTTGTGCAGATCTATTCCTTTTCTTCATTGTCAACGCCTGGTGTCTCTGGTGATGAGACATGGGATCTGCTATGGCCACACAGAGAGGCACAGGAAGCCTGGAAGGGGTTTAATTTGTGGAGCATTGTGGTTAAATTGAAGTTTTAAAAGTTTCATCCTGGTGAGAATGAGAATGCATGGGATGGGGAGGCTAGTAGATTAGTTCTTTTTGAGTTGCCAAACAAAACACCATAGACTGCAATTTACTTAAAAAAAAAGAAGGGTGTACTTAGTTCACAATTCTGGAGGTCACAGAACATGCCACTGACATGAACTTCTTGCAGGAGCCTCCTGGGGGATAGTATCACATAGCGGAAGCATGTGTGAGAGGTCACGTGGAGAGAGAAAGGAAGCAAGAGCCAGGGAGGGGCCACGTCCACTCTTCCATGACAACTTGACTCAGCACATTCCTCAAAACAAGTGTTCTAATCACCTTGCAGGTAGTCCCACCTGTTAAAGCTCTTTTTAATACTGTTACACTGGGCACCAGGCTTCTGGCACGTGAATCTTTTGGGGAGAAAAGCATATCCAAATCATAGCAGGCAATAAGCAAATGAGCAGGAATCTAGGGGACCGAGGAGGCTGGAGTAGAGCAGACAGATGAGTGAGCCACGGAACAGGAAGAATCCAGACGACAGAAGGAGAACACAAGATGACCCTAGATAACATTCTGCATTCTGACCCATATTCATTTATATAATATATAATGTTCCTTTATCTATTTATTTTCAAGGAGAGAGAGAGACAGACAGAGAGAGAGAGAGAGAGAGAGAGAGAGAGAGAGAGAGAGAGAGAGAGAGAGAGAATAGGCATCCCAGGGCTCTAGTTACTGCAAACACCAGATGCATTGCATGCACCACTTTGTGCATCTGGCTTTACCTGGGGACTGAGGGAATCAAACCTGGCTCATTAGGCATTGCAGGCAAGTGCCTTAACTGCTGAGCCATCTCTCTAGCCCAAAAATCTACTATCAATAACAGAGTTCCTCGCACTTTGGTCCCATCTTTCTTATCAGTTGATTCTGATCTCTGATTATGATTGTTTGATTCAGGTATCCTCCATATACTTATGTGTTCTGAATACTTGATCCTCAAAATTGATGGCAATTTTGGAATTAGAATCTTATTGGAGATGTGTTATGGGGGTGAACATATAGGTGTTTTAGCCAGCTTCCCCTTGCCAATGTTTGGCACACTCTCCTGTTGCTGTTGTCCTTTTGATATTGGCCAGGAGGGTGATGTTAAGCTTTTGCTCATACCACCATTTTCCCTGCCATCATGGAGCTTTCCCCGAAGTCTGTAAGCCAAAATAAATCCTTTTCTCCTCAAACTGCTTTTGGTTGGGTTCTTTGTACAACAACCAGAAGCTGACTGCAACAGTAAAATTAGTACCAAGGAGTGGCATTGATCGTAGCTGCTAGAACCCTGATTCTGTGGCTTTGGCCTTTTGGAACTGATTTGCAGGAGGAATGTGTAAGGATTTGAAACCTCATCCTAAGAGACACCTTGCAGTGTTGTAAGTACAGCTTCATGAACTATTATGGCCAGAGTTGGAAAGTCCTGAATGTAGTAAGAACTATGGATTGTGAGGTTTGGCTTATGAGGGCAAGAAAGAACTTTGTCAGGACTGGTCTAGAAGAAGTTTGTATGAAAGGCTTGCTGCATTCTGCCTGCCTGTGTTGTGAGAACTTGTGCAGGGTTGCATTGCAAAAAATGGACTGCTGTGAGCAGATGGAGATGGCATGGAAAGAAATCTTTGGGCTCAAGCTGCTACCTGTTCAGCTGCAATTGTTTGAGAGATAACAACCATGGATATGGGGCCAGGTGATTTGCATGGGGACAGCAGGAAGAATGCGGATTCTTCTGAAGTAAGGGGCCTGAATGTTGAAGGAGGTTTCCTGCTTTTCAAAGTTGGCTTTATTCCCCCCTCCCCTGGATTAGCCAGTTGGTAGCCCACCAGAGCTTTGGAGTATAACAAATGCAGTAAAGAGAGGGTCATTGAATTTGCAGCATGGTTTTGTTTTTTTGGAAATGGCCATGGGCATTGTGAAACAGGCTTGCTGGTTTATTTGTGTGGAGACAAGATGGAGCCATGAGGATGAACCATGGGTTGTAGTGGAGACCCAGTGAAATGCCAGGAATATGGGATGGCTGCCAAGGAGAGCTGCTGGTATGGGATGAAGTTATCGAAGACTGTGAGAAGCCTTACTGGAGGCATGGAATTGGAACTCCAGGGACTCGTCACTGGTTAGAATTATTGGACGTGGAGACTTGTCATAAGTTAGAGTTGGTGGACTTGGAGTTATAGAATTTGATGTTTGCCCTGTTATTTTAAAACTTGTATTGATTCAATGTTAGTTCTGTCCAATGCCATCTTTTGAAGTGTGAATGTTTATTTTGTGCCATTATGGTAGGTTTTTTGTTTTGTTTTTTGGTATTGGTATTTCAGTTAAAAGACTTTGGACCACGGAGATGTTTGAAAATCATTGAGACTGATAAAAACTATGGGGACTTTTAAAGTTGGACTGAATGTATTGCATTTTGCATCATGTATGGTTATCAGTCTATGGGGGTCAGGGGCGAAATGTGGTGGTTTGATTCATGTGTCCCCCATGAGTTCTGAATGCTTGAGTCCCAGCTGATGGAAATTTTGGAATTGGAACCTTGTTGGAGGTATGTTATTGGCGGTGAGCATATGGGCATTATAGCCAGCTTCCCTTGCCAGTGTTTGACACACTCTACTGTTGCTGTTTCCACCTGATGTTGGCCAGGAGGTGATGTACAACCTCTGCTCATGCCACTATTTTCCCTGCCTTTATGAAGTTTCTTCTCAAATCTGTAAGCCCAAATAAACCCTTTCCTTCCACAAGCTGTTTTTGGTTGGGTTCTTTGTGTCTGCAATCGAGTGTATTCGTTTGCTTGGGTGGCCACAACAAAATGGCACAAAGCCGGTAGGTAGCAAAACAACAGAAATTTCCTGACAATTCTTGAGGCTAGAAATGCAAGATCAATGGGTTGGCAACATTGTCTTCTTCTGAGAGTTCTTAGCGCATACATGACCCATATCCTTCTGGCATCTCCAGTCTCCCCCTTGTGTGTGACTTTGCTGTCTTCTTGTAAACACCCTCCCTATACATGCTATTTTGTTTTAATAACCTATTTAATAACTCTGTTTCCAAATACAGCCACATTTGGCAGCTCTGGGGAATAGGTCTTAAGCCCATGAGTTACTGATGGTAGTAGGGTGCTTATATGTCCATCTAATCTTCTGCCCACGCTTCCTACCTTGCCTCTTTTGTTAAAGACACTCTAAGCCACAATTCTGAAATACGCTTTTTCCCCTTCTCACTCTACTTATTCCAAGGCTAAGCATGAGAAAGATTTTAATCAGGGTACTGCTGAGTTTCTTTAAAGACAACAGGGCAGAGCTGCTCAACAAGCGCACTGTAGACAGAGTCACCTGGAACTGGAAGGGTTAGAGACGGGGCCTTGTGAGAAACTGACCCCTGGTCATCACAGTATCTGTCAGCCTTCCTCCAGAGAGTGTGCAGCAATACGATCTGCATTCCTAACCCTACAGGATTCATGATTTACCAAAATGTTCTAGGCTCATTTGGTGGGTGCATTTAGGTTCACAACTAATTTTACGTCCATCATCCAGGACCATGTTTCTTCAATAGTTTTGTTCTCCACCTGATATTTCTCTCATCAGGTTTGAACTCGAATGGCTTTCCCAAGGGAAAGTTCACATCTACACTGATGACATTTCATGGGATTCTGCTAATACGAAACATAACTGAAGAATGTCATTCTGGGCTTTGTTTTAGGAACCTAAAAACTTTAGGTGGCTTCACACAGTGAAATGAAAGAATGACAGATCTGTGGCAATGAAATGCTTTTCTTGATCAGTGTGATTATATTAGAATGCTCCACTTGGATATATTGATTTGTCTTTGAGAGCTCTTTGTGTCACATAAATCTCATAGAAATATCTTAAAGAGCTGTCCCAGAAGGATACTGCTTCTTTCTCCAAAGAAAGAAGCAAAGGCAGGGGATCATTTGTCAAAGTTTCAAACAGCATGGTCCACTTAGGAGCTGATGCTGGATGGCTTCCTCCTCTGACATTCATAGACTTTAAAACAAAGATGCATTTTATGATTAACCTCCACACCTAGAAGGAAAGAGCTATATTTGTCTCTTTTGACTTACTTCTGCAACCTGAATTTTTAAAGATTACCTTCAAGGAGAAAGTATTTATTATACCTCAAAAATTCAGTTTATATGCAGCGTTGTTCAGAGCAATTTCTCTCTACATTAAAAAGGCAAGTGATCATTTGTTTTGGAGGTTCATTCAGGCTTTGGAAGATTTGGCCACCCATGGAAAAGAACATTCCCGAGAGTATTTTTCTTCTACTGCTGAGGATAGGGAAAATACGGTTTCAAAGAATTACAAGTGAATTGAAAAATATTCATTAGAATTTTCTCACTTGCTTGGGATTACAGAAAACTGAAGTTAATTGGTGCATGCTTTCTTTTTGGAATTAAGGGACTTTGAGCAAATTATTGAATTGAGTATTTTCATTTTCCCCTTGGTAAAATGACTATTGTGATGTCTATATTATTGAAGAAATAGCGTTAAAAGATGGAACTTTGGGCTGGAGAGATGGCTCAGTGGTGAAGGCACTTGCCTGCAAAGCCTAACAACCTGGGTTTGATCCCCAGGACCTACATAAAGCCAGATGCACAAAGTGGCCCATTCATCTGGAATTTGTTTGCAATAGCTGAAGGCCCTGGCAACCCATTCTCTCTGTTTCTTTTCTGTGTATCTGTCTTTGCTTGCTAAGAAATAAATAAAAATATATTTATTAAAAAGATGGGAATTTCACAGTTATTCAGGATTGTGGCTTTTGAGCCAGTGTGACTTGATAAACCTCTCACTTCCTGGTTAGATGATAACAGGCATGTGATTTAACCCCCTGGGCCTCAGTTTTCTTATCTGTGAAGTAGGCACAGTGATTTAGCCTATCTTATCTGGTTGTTTGAAAAGAAAATTTAACAATATAGTCTCAGCCCACTTACAAATGTGAGAGGACCACCACCATTGCCAGGGTCATGAAAATAAGAGCTGACCTTTAACTGGCTTCATTGTGTTACCTCCTTAATATAATGAATAAGACCTACGCTTGAAGAAAAGCAAAATTCCCAAAGACTCAACTCATTCTTGGATAAGATGTTTTGAAACAGCTTTGCGTTATTTGAAGGATATATCTTTTGAATGCTCACATGTATATAAACACATCCCATATATTTGCACAAGATATAGAAATACATTTACATTCTTAAAATTTCATAGAAGTTTTAAATAACAACTTGAAAGATATTTACTGAGGTTTTATATTATAGCCTTACTCCGTTTCTCATGCAAAAGCATTTTCTAAATAAAGAAAATATTTAGTCCCAAGTACAAAATTGGAATAAGATTTAATAATCTCCCTTAGGAAATGATTTTCAGGCTTTAACTGTCCTTTTATGAACATCACATTAAGAACTCTTAAATCCTTCTTAGAATGTCTTCATAGTTAAGCTTCGGTGGAGAAAGAGAGGCGCTTCCTCGTCTCTCACTTATTTAAAAATATTCCTGGATTTAAAAGTATTAAGAGCCTTGAAGATGGCAGCATAGAGATAATTGCACCGAGCTCGCCTCACTCCTATCAGCTGAATGCAACACACAATCTAAGCAGAGTCCATCTTTAATGAGCCCAGGAGACAGACACAACTCCTAACTATGAAGACTTGCTTCTAAATATAGGGGCGTTTGGCCCCGATTCCAGAGGAAGCCTGAAGTGTATGCACGCTGCCCAGTCCACGTACACTGGGCAGCTCTCTGCATTATGCCTTCCCACCCACCCTGTGCACTGCAGACCAGATGTGACTGAGGAGAGCAATCCTGTAAGTCTGCATCAAACACACTGGCAGTGCAGGATGGAATAGTGACACCGTTGATTACGATATTGACAAGAAATAGGATTGTTATTTACATGCTTTGTTTGGACCAGCTGAGGTTATCGCGTAATAAATGAGGTTACTATCATTACCTTAGTCCCACGAGTGAGTCTTGGGCCCGAACTCCAAGGCTAGGCCTGTCCTCCGAATCCCCAAGCGCTGCTGTGTTTCGCCATGTGCACGGAATCCCCTTTGATCAACCAAGACTGGAGTGAGGCCCAAACCATTCATAAGAAAACGAAAGACACTTAGAAGTGATGAAAGTTATAGCCCGGAATCATGTCCTGGGGTTAGTGTTTAGATGCTCCTCTCTTGTCTTCTCCAGTCTAACCTCTAGTCTGCAGCTAATGGCACTTTTACATCCTACACATGCAAGCTTTCCGGCCCCTGCCCAGAATTATGTAGTTTCTCCATTGCTGTTCACATTGGATCAATGTTCCTTAATGCTTCAGTACCTGCACAGCTTGGTCATAGGATGACTTACAACTTGGGGTGCTGTTCTTTAGGCTGTATCTTCCTTTTTGAGACAGTGCTGCAGTAATAGTAAAATTTCTAACATAAACTGTATACAGCACTCTGAGTGGGGTGGAGTCCAGGGATGGTCCTTTTCCAGTGTTAATGTATAATTAGATGAGTCATAATTCCATCAGTAAATTGCTTATTCACTGAACCAGAACCCAAGACCCCCGGGAGTTATTCTAGGTGTCAGTCATAAACTGAGCAAGATCAGAAAAGTTCCTGTTCTTTTGCAGCTTTCAGGTTAGACATTTAGACACAAAGGAAATGTGTAATCACAATGATATCAATTGTACCTGTGTGAAAAATGTGTGGTACAATGTATGAGAGAAAGGAAGGAAGGAAGGAAGGAAGGAAGGAAGGAGGGAAGGAAGGAAGGAAGGAAGAAAGGAAGGGAGAGAGGGAGGGATCTGGTTGGCCCCAGCAGAGACCTGAAGGATGAAGAAGTCAATAAAATTTGAGGGTGAGGATGGACATCCTCATGATCATGGACAGCATGTTCAGAGACCTTTTGGGACAGTGTATGTTTAGGAAGATAGAAGCCAGTACAGTGAGACGGGCCAGACTCTAGTTTCCTTGGTGTGGGCGCGGTGTGCACACATGTGCATGCATGTTCATGTGTGCGTGTGGGGTGTGCTTGTAGATGCCAGAGGTTGACAGCAGGCATCTTCCTTAATAGTTCTTCACCTTATTTTTAAAGATAAGGTCTCTCAGTGAACCTCAAGTTCACCATTTGGACTATTAGCTAGCCAGCAAGCCCCAGGGGTCCTTCCATCTCTGCCTTTCCAGTGCAGGATTCCAGGTGTGCGCCACAGAGCCAGCTAGGGACACACTGCTAAATCCTTTTATCCATGATATCATTTAACTCTGATGCTTTCTTTTTAAATTAATTTTTAACTTTATAGTATGAACATATCAGGTGTTGTCACTGCTCACCGCCCGCGAGGGCAATGATAAAACACACACACACACACACACACACACACACACACACACACACACACCACTAATGGGTGGAAGAACGTGCGTTCTCTCTTTATTGCTCTCTCAGATCTCAGACCTCATACCTCTCTTCGATAAATGAAACCAGAATATATAGAGCTCCTAGCCAATCAGGGAGCTATTGGTCTATGATAAGAACTTGTGAGCATGATGTGCAAATAGCCAATCAGGACTACCTCCTGAAACCTGTTAAACTAAGCCCCTCTTGGCAAGCTGTCAGGTGCCATCCTGAGATTAAGCCAGGGTGTGCCTCCGTGGGCCCCCAAAGGCTTTCGCCCCCGACAAGGTGTTGGTCTTATTCCCATCGGGTTATACTCATATCCCCTCTCCCCCTCCCATTCCACTGAGGGTCCTCCTCAGTAGGTTATTGGTAGTCACTGTGATTGCATCAGTCAGTCTCTTCTGTGTGGGGAGGCAGTGCCTCAGGATACTCCTTCCCATGCTGTGGCTCTTACAATCTTTCTGCCTCTTCTTCTGCAATGTCCCCTGAGCCTTGTTGGGCATGTTATGAGTTTCCTTTCATGTAAGCTCCCTGCAATCTCTGCATTTCTGCTTTGGTGAATTTTGAGTGTTCTCAGTGTCTATGACCATCTTCCTGGAGCTAGTTGTCAGGCTAGCAGTGAGAGCTAACTCTGATGTTTGCTTATTGATATTTTTTCTATATGACCTGCTTATTGATTTGAGTGAGGCACTGAAATCATCCATGATTATTGTGTTGTGGTAAATTAGTATCTTCACATCCAGTAGTAGTGTTTTTTTTTTTTTAAATTGGGTACACTAATATTTAGTGTATGGATTATCTCTTCTGACTAATTTTGGTTTGAAGACCATTTTGTCAGATATTAGCATAGCTATGCCTGTGTGCTTTCAAGCTCCATTTTCTTGAAATGCCTTTTTTTTTCACTCACCCTAAGTCTATGTTTGTCATTGCCCATGAGTCATATTTCTTGTAGGCGATAAACAAATGGACCTTGTTTTATGGGGGTGGGTTCCTTTGTTCTCTGCCTCTTTCTCTTTTGGTTTACATATCTGCTGTGGGGTCTCTCTCTCTCTCTCTCTCTCTCTCTCTCTCTCTGTCTCTCTCTGTCTCTCTGAATGATCTAGCACTGAGAGTACAGTATTAATTTTCTATGCATTCATCATTTGTCTGAAGCTGTGATTCCAACCTCCTGCATGGCAGGAATAGGAACAGACCATTCTCTGGTTGGAGATGAACCCTCTTGAAGGAACTTTGGACTCTCTTCTAGTCTGCTTCCTAAGGTTTCCTTTCTTTTCTACTGAAACTAGTATTTTTCTGTCATCCCTGCCTCATAGGATCGCTGCCTTTTGACCTTCTTTAGCTTAGTCCCCAGAGATACAAACAGTCTGCATGAGTGTCAACCACCAACTTCCAACCTCAGCTTTCTGTTTTCCTTTGTTGTTGTTTTTTAAATCACTAAATCCAAGGTAACTTACACAGCAATGAAAAACTAACATGCAAATAGTATTCACTAAGCTTAATATACTCCAGAGAAAAATTTGTTCATCAGTTTTGAGTAGAGAGGAATCAGAAAATCTTAGGGCACTTTTCAAGGTAACTGGTTAAATTAGAATAAAACAACTCCACACCTGCCCATCATCCTAACAGTCCTGCTCTGCCTGCAGAGCTGGTGGTCAACCCAATCTCTCCTTCAGTTAGTCAGCAAGTTCAGTCACATACCTTCTCCAAATTCCTTCCCTATTTTCTATCCTTATTGAGTTTTCTTATTTAGAAATCCTCATTATTTCTTGATTAAATTACCAGACTAGAGCTTTGCTTAATTCTCTAGTTTGCTCTGTTTTGCATTTTCGGTATCTTTAATTTGATTATGTCGCTTGTCTAGTTCAACTTCTTCAAGGGCATGCTTCCACCTTTAGAAGAAAATGCAAACACCTTGTCATATTCTTTCTGGCTTGAAGTCCCCCCACATGACTGTTGCTTTTTTTCAACCTGATTTCCTTCCTTTACTGTAGGGAAGTGTAATTTCTGGTTTGTGTTTGGAATACCGTTCTGCCAACTTTGTCTGAAAAGTATCTAATCATCCTTCAAAGTTAAGTCAATTATCACTCCTTCCAAGAAATGTTTAAATATTCATATACTAATATTTCCCTTAAAGAATCTTTTTTAGTCAGATCATGGGGTGCTGTAGCAACTTTTTCTCCCTTATCACCAAAAGACTCTGACAACTACTTTCCAGGGATCAAAGGTACTGAACCTGTGCATCAGACAGGGTCCACTCTAGGCCCCAGAGTATAAAGTGATATTTATCTTTATCATAGGGTATGATCAATTTTGGAGAAGAGATGGGAAAATTTGCATAAGAAATTCAGAGCTGTGTAGAAAAGTTGGACAAATGATTGCTTCTCATTGGCATTTGAATTTGTGCAGACATGAGGCTTACAGTCTTATCGTGATGGAAGTGAGATGGAAGGGAAGGATACAACATATTTTACACAATGGAGGAGATGAGAGAGAGAGAGAGAGAGAGAGAGAGAGAGAGAGAGAGAGAGAGCTAGTATAAAGGTGTAATGGTTCTGGTTGATTAGGTGCTGCGTAAATGATCTTAACATGGTTTATTTAGAGCCTGGGAGGTGGCTGTGTGAGACACAGAGCTGATTACTAATCAGTTGGCTAGGGTCCTTTTCCTTCCTTTGTGCAAATAGAAAACATGGGTGGGCAAGGAGAAGTTCTTCAAATACTGGTCTTTGACAGTGAGCAATGACAGCAAGTAGGAGGGAGCAGCAGCAGGAGGTGCCCTCTAGTTTTACCACTTCATGAAGACTTCAGACAGTGGGGCCCCTTCTACTAGTGTCACAGCTCTCGTGTAGGTCCTGGACACTAGGATCTCTGTGTCTATATGTGTCACAGCTCTTGTGTAGGTCTAGGACACTAGGATCTCTGGTCTATAAGTGTCACAGCTCTCGTGTAGGTCCTGGACACTAGGATCTCTATGTCTATATGTGTCACAGCTTTCGTGTAGGTCTAGCAGGTCAGGATTTCTTAGCCATTGCCTGCAATTGGTATTGCAGTTTCTGGGCAGGTCTTGACATTGGCATCCCTCTCACTATAGCCTTGTACCTTTCAGCCTCAGCTTTTCCAGCGAGCTGAACAGCCTACTTATAAAGCCAGAGAAGGGGTATTTACTATAATCACTGCAAGCTTTTTAAAAAATGATTGTACTAATCACAGCCTTTGTCTCATTTGCACCAGCCCTCTGCTATGTCCTCACAGGGACATGTCTCAATCTGGTCTAGATTAAAGTGGCTACAGTTCTGTGTGGGGCTAAACCTTCAGGAGCCCGAGAGACAGCTGATTCACTGTGTGGTTTCTTTCAGTCACGTGTGGAGTATTCAAAACCCTGGTGCTGGCAGTAAGGGGGATCTGGGTGTCTGACTGACAGTTCCTTAGCTCAAGGCAGCCAGGCAACAAGGGAGAATCCAGCAGATTCCAATTAAGAAGTCAAAATTTCCCCTCCCGATGCTTTGCTTATTTACATGAAACGGAACATCGCAAAGTCTGCTTCCAATAACAAACTTAACAAACTTGCTCATGTTCATAGTTACTTTAGCGCTGCTTTGACACCTGCCTCGTGGCTCCAACAACAGTTTGGTCCTTCTCATTTTCCTAAATTCCAGCTTATTATGGCATGATCCCCTTGATGGAAAGAGCAGTTCCTTTAGGAGAACATATTCACAAACACCCATGAAGCAGAACACGTCCTGTGTGAGATGGGGATTTGTGAGTGAACGCAGATACCACCACTCCTCCAAGGCATCTCTATTCCAGATGGTTCTTTAGCCTGAGTCAATTCTTTCACTGCTGCCCTAGCATCTTCCTCTGCAGCCATCCATGGTAGTCATCAGAACTCACCCTACCCATAGCACAGGTGAGGGAGGAGAGGGGAAGAGAGCTGATGTCAAGGTCTAGCCTTGGTTGCTTCTTGCAGAGCACACTGGCACATGGGCAGGAACCTTCTTGAAGCTATAGTTGTTTTTGTAGTTGTGTAAGTGCTGTGAAGAGGGTATGAATACAGCCAGCTCCTGTTCTTTGGCCAGAGCAGGTCTACTATGTTGGAAAGGGGAGGAGAGGATGGACCTCTCCACCTATTAGCATACTGATATTTGATCATGGTATTATTTATTCCTTGCTTCTAGAACTATCATTCTTCACTCTTTCCTTATTGAAGTTTGGTTGGGGGAATAATTAACAGAGGCAAAACCCTTGATGCACCTAAAACATTTGTCTTTACAGTCATGACTAAGAGACCTAACTCATACTGGGGTGGGATTTTCAGTCCCCAAGAAACTGAGGTTGGCAGATGCCTCTACTAGTATTCACAATAACACTGCATTATAGTCATTGGTTTACATTTTTTGTGTCTTCATGAAGCTTATAATCATTTTAAAGTCTTAACTCTTTTCTTCTATTTTTCATGTGTAATTCACTCACTAAAGGCAATCTCACAAATACTAAACACATTCTAAAATGAAGGTGTGATGGTTAATTTTATTTGTCCACTTGACCTATGTAATAATCCACAGTAATCTTGGGTGGGTGGGTCTCTCTGCTTGCCTGCAGAAAGGATTGACAAAATTCTTTTGGGATTTTGGAGAAGGGAGGATGTCCCTCCTCCAGAGTGAGCCCTTCCCACCAGTGGGTGAGCCTTCCAGAAGGGGACTAGATATAAGGAAGCTTGAGGGGAAGGGAAGCTCTTCTTCCTCCCCCTCCCCAGCTGCTGGTGCTGGTTCGTGACTTGCACTCGCATCCTGCTCTCCTATCCTTCCTGGACATTGGAACCCAGTTTCGTGCACTGAAGAATAGCTACTCCCCAGGGAGCCATGAGGCCTTCAGGGCTGGATTGGAACTACAGAGGCCTCCAGCCACATGGACTGAACAGCTACTGGTTTGTTCACTTGTGGGCCTGCAGACTGCTATTGTTGGACTGTCGTAAGCTACCCCAATAAATTCCCTTTTACTACAATCCATTCTATCAACTCTGTTTCTTCTAGAGAACCCTGACTAATATAGAAGGCTTTTATGTTCTTCATTGTTAATATATTTCATACTTGATTTTACCTTTTTAAAAGATGACCAACTCTGATCATTATGCATGCTGCTTAATTACATTATTTTGATGCTTGAGAATTTGTTACAGATTTGTTGCTAACTTAATTTTTTCTAATTAAATAAAAACCATGAAAGATATAATAAAAGCATGGCTCTAGCAGCATATTTAAGGTATATTGTCTCCAAATTGGAAACTATCACAGAATAGAAAAATTTCCTTCATAGAAAATATAGATGCAAGAAGTTAATAATCAGAAGGCCACATGTCAGAAGACTAAAACATTACCTAATAGTACAAATACTATTTTTTAAATCAATGAAAGACTTAGCTATTTAATTTTTGTAATAATTTCACTTTAATTACATAAAGAATTAGCAGTTTGCTAAGGGTAGGACACCAGCATTGTAGACAATTATTCTTATTTAAATTTTAAAAGTTTATTTATTTATTTTTTATTTATTAGAGAGACAGAGAGAGATAGTATGGACCCACCAGGGTCTCATGCCACTGCAAATGGAGTCCAGATGCATGTGTCGCTTTGGGAATCTGGCTTTAATTGGGTCCTGGGGAATTAAACACAGGTTATCAGGCTTTGTAAGCAAGTGCCTTTAGCTGCTGAGCCATCTATCCAGCCCTTAATTCTTTTTTGAGTATATGTGTGTGTGTGTGTGTGTGTGTGTGTGTGTGTGTGTGTGTGTGTATGTATGTACATCAAGGCCTTTTGCTTCTGTAAATGAACTCCAGATGCATGTACCACTTTTTGCATCTTGATTTACATGGGTACTGAGAAATCAAACTTGAACTAGTAGGCTTTCCAATAAAGCACCTTTAACCACTTAGTTATCTCCCTAGCCTCTTATTTTAAAATTTTAGGACAAATGGGAAAAAAATAGCTTTTCCCACCTCACTCTATGCAAAATTATGCAAACTTAAAAGGTTTGAAATACTTAGAAGCATGATTTAATATATCCAAATTTGCAAGTAGAAAAGTAAGCTATTAATTTCTCCTTGGGGGTTTATTAGCTCAAGCCAGATAATAGACTAGTCAGAAAGCATCCTTTATGGGAAAAATAGAGGAATCAAGTAATTTTTCCTTCTAACTGTTGAGAGCATATACAACCATTTTTAATGAACAATGCTGAAGCATTCTCAGCATGAAAATATTTAACATCTCTTCTAGGATAAGCAAGAATCCAACTTTCTTTTTATCTCTGCAGAGCTCTGCACAGAACCCTGCGTGTGCTGGAGGTGCACCATGAATGCTTTCAGAAACAAGTGAATAAATATATCAAAAAACAGATACATGAGAGCAGGAAGGAGCCAAAAGCAAAAGTTACATTGTCTTGGGTGTTTGGGAGGATGAGAATAAACTTAAAACAAAATAATTTGTACATGTAAAAAGTTATTCATTCAACTTTCATTTGGAAAAATATTATTTCCCTCTAACCCAGTGATTTTTTTTTCTTTTCTTGGCTGGAAATTTCTGGCACTAAATCACTCCAACAAGATACTGCCCTATGTAAGTAAGTAGTTACATTCAGAAAACAATTTTTTTACAAGGAGCTAAACATTCAGAAAACATTTAAAAAATATTTTCTTTATTCATTTCATTTTCAAGCAGATATATATATATATATATATATATATATATATATATATATATATATATATATATATAGAGAGAGAGAGAGAGAGAGAGAGAGAACATCAGGGCCACCACCTTGTGGGTCTGGCCTATGTGGGTACTGGGGAATTGAACCGGGGGCCTTAGGCACTGGAGGCAAGTGCCTTAACCGCTGAGCCATCTCTCTAGCCCCAGAAAACATTTTAATTGTAAATCTTTTTAGAAAACTTAGCTTTTGAAAAAAATAAATATTTTTTAAGCTGCTGGGTGAGGCTTCTTTCTTTCCTTCATCAGTTTTGATTGTCTAGCATCTTTTCATGTTCACACTAATATCCCATCTGCACTTAAAAAAAAAAAGAAAAAAAAAAGAAATAAGAAATAAGAATACCCAGAGTCACCGCCCCCCTCAGTAACAACATACTAGGGCCAGCGGAACCAGGCTGACTCCTAGGCTGTCCATGGCCCCTGCCCCAAGGACTGATCCCGACTGCCCACGGAGGAGGATATCCAGCTGAGTAGGGATGGGGAAGAGGGGCATTGGGGAACTGGGGATAACAACTCATTGTTTGACCATTAAATAATGTAACTCAGTCTGGACAATAAAAAAAAAACAGCTTTCCTTCATGAAGAATTGTTGCAGTAGCAAATTCCATCGTTTTTCACAATAACTTTCAATGCCTCAAAGTTTTGGAAGAAGTCACCAAGCAGAAACAATAGAGGACTAGACCATCTCTTGGCCATAGCTTTCCAAGGTCAAATGTATTTACACAAAGAACTTGTATTCTACTGAATTTTATTATACTTGAGTTATGCTCCCTTGTGTTGATGTGATGATGGGAATGTATGGTTCAAGGATGTTGGGAGAATATGAACTCCATGAGGTCAACTTTGTAACAATGCAACCTACTTAGTTAACTGGGTTTGATCTTCTTCAAAGCTTCTGATCGAATAATTGGGTATGGTTTAACATATTGTGAATATTTTAGAAATGTGTTGTTGACATAATCAGTAAATAAATATCCTAATATAATAAAAAAAAGAAAAAGAAAGAAAGAAAAAGTAGAAAAAGAAAAAAAAAATATCCAGCATCTTTTCCTGAATCACCACCCAATATTTACTCAGGGTTCTCAAGGCTAATTCAGGGCTAGTTTAACACTGAGAATCTGTAATATGTAGATTCATTGCAAATACAAAACAAAGATGTTTCATGCACTCACTTTCTGAAAGTGATTATGAAAGCATATGAAATTTACAGTATAAAAGCTTAGGTAAATATTATAATAGTCACCCTTGATTACTTCTAGACACAGTTTGACATATCTGAAGACTAGATATTAAAGAGTATTCTTCAAAAGATATAAAAATTATACAGTCAGCCATTCAATAAATATTCATTGGAAACCTAGTGTGTACACAACACAGCAGGTATGTTGATGGATTGACACACCGTCTTGATCCTGTATGTGCCATTTTCTAGAAGGCTTTCTGACAAAGTAGAAACAAAGAGCACTGACTATTGTGAATGGTGATGAAATTATCCTGTACATATGTCAGTAATATGACCAGGCATCCTTTTAAAAACCCATCCCTCAAATTTGAAAAGGATTCTTGTGTGGAAAAAGTAGATCTAAACTGGATTCCATTAAAGACAGATAATGCAAATACTATTGTTTAAATTATTTTTCTAAGTAAAATGAGATAAGCCTGCCTTGGCTAGAGAAGTCACCTCTTTTCTGAGATAATCATACAGATTTAAAAGAAAAGGCATCAATGAATAACCTTGGAGGTCTCATGATCAGCAGGGGCTGGGGTCTGTATGAATGAGGAGAATCTATTGCCTTTGATACTGACAGGACAAGAATAATCAAATAGGTTGTTTCAAGAGAAGTAGTAAAAGGTGTGTTCTAAGAACAAGCATGCTCTTCCACACTGTCAGCTACACCCTCAAGTCAGTGTATTTACATGATGTTGAATATAATCAATAAAAGTACAGTATTACTATTTTCCTACATTTTCTGAGTAGCTCAAGGTTGATGGAAAGGTGAGTGGTTTTGGGTCATATTATATCCTTTATGTTTTGGGAAAAAGAGAGATGTTTCAGACTCTGTCACAGCAACATTCCTTGGGCTACTGATTCACAAACTGGCACATCATGATGGTTCTTAATACAACCAGTACTCAACTTATAATGCGGCTATGCCATAGAATCAACCGAAAATATCCAAGGTCTAAAATTCATTTAATGTTGAACTTTCTGAACATCACAGACTAGCATCAGTCAGTACACAGAATGGCCGCTTCTTTCCCTGTGGTCCTCTGGTTCACTGAAAGCCGCTGCTTACTGCTGCCACCCAGAGCTGTAGAGAATCAAAATCTCAAGTATGTTTTTTTTTATGACTGAATATCACTCTTATGCTATCATAAAATAGAAAAATCCTGTTAAGCCATGGGCTACAATAGTTACCCTCTTGTTGCTCGGACAAAACACCCAGCTAGAAGCAGCTTAGGGAAGGAAAGGGTTTATTTCTGGGGAAGTTTCATGGTGGGGAGACCATGGTAGGAACAGATTATTACATTTCCACAGCAGCAGGGAGGAAGTGGAGAGAGTAGAGCAAGTGGGACTGGGCTAGAATACCTCAAGGCCTGCCTCAACAACACACCTCCTCCAGCAAGGCTCCATTTCACAAAGGCTCTACTAGCTGGGGATGAAGTAGACCTAAGTTCCTCAAATCCTTTCCATCATTCTCTCTCACTGTTTCTTAATCTCTGGATATTGCTGGAACAGCTCATGGACTTCATATTCTCACACTTATCAAACTCACAACTACCCCATTGCTCACTGAAATTACTATGAAATAAGGTCTTTCATTATTCCTTTTTTCTATGTCCAAAATTGGAAACTTTTCAAATTATTAGTTGTTCCCTGGGCCAACTCTCTGTCCTTATCACTCTTTCCCTCATGTTGGACATATCAACTTTTCCTGTTTTCTTTCTAGTTCTTGAGAAAGTCTTCTTCAAGTTCTCTAACAAATTCTTTGGCTTTTGTTTATCTCTTACATAATTGCCTTTCTGATACTGTGTTTTATTTCTCTTCCCTTCATGCACCAAAGGCTTTCCCTGCCCCATCTCATTCTTTGCCCAAAGTTACAATCTATATATTGCTATTCTTCTAATCAATCCCTTAAATACCTTATCTTAAATTTCAGATCAATATGTTAAAATACTGATTGGCTTCTCCTTTTAAAGGTAACATTAATATCTCAACTGAGCATGCTTGAATTGAATATATTGTCTTTCTTTCAATCTTTTCATTTCCTTGCCTCTTTTAATGATAACATTTCAAACTACATAAATACTCAGCTTATAAACATGTAGACATGGTCCACAACTTAGTTAGTAAAATGACTAAATCTCTCATGGACATAAAAATCAGACCTTTCTTACATAGAGCTATTGACTCTGCGGCCGACTCACCTCTTGTCTGAACAGCTACACTGCTGTTCTCTCTCTCTCTCTCTCTCCCCTTGCTCTCTACTTGTCATTTTGTCTTCCATGTCTTTCCCCATTTTGAAACTCAAATTGTCTCTCAAAAGAAAATTTCACCTTTGCTTAGGTACTGCACTTTCTGCCCACATACATTTCCCCTCCTTTCTTCCTCCAGCACCTCCCCCCTGGCACAGTACTCTCTAGTCATACCATACTTTTCAC